>JBBPBX010015684.1:16693-49117 GCA_038048925.1 Garcialebias charrua
CTGTCAATCAAAATGACCAATCCGAAGCTAAATGCTCCTTACCTGCAGAGAGCTGCTGCAGCCCATCAGAGCGTACCACCTTACTGTAAGCAGGTTCAAAGTCCTGATACTGATAATAATCTGATGCTGATGCAGATTAACTATCTCCTTATTTGTAAAACCAATACAAAAGTATAACTTAACAAGATGCTCGACATTCTTCATTTTACCACAGTTAAAATGCGGTAAACCCTGCTTTATCGTGTCGAAGTTGGGATAATATTACGACTCGTTTAGCTTCAGATTGGTCATTTGCTGACACGCCTACTGATTGATTGATCATGTCGTGGATCTGACTCGTGGAAAATAAATAAATAAATAAATAAATGAGAGCTGTAAAAAAAAACAGTCTTGTATGACTTTATTTTCATAATACTAGGACTTTATTCTCGTAATTTTATGGATATTAAATGTTTTTTTTTTTTCCTTAATGTGGCCCTAAAGCTCCAATCCAGTTCAATTCAATTCAGTTTATTTATATAGCGCCACGTCACAACAGAAGTCATCTCAGGGCACTGAACAGAAACATTCATACTTGAAAATAATAATTTAACATTATATACCTGAGGAGCAGGCTGCTTTGAATTTAACTCCATCACAGAACTCTCATTTCCATCATAGAATAAATTTGTAGTATTACGAGAATAAAATAGAAACACTACAATAATAGTCGTAATTTTATGTGAATAAACTCGTAATAGTACCAAAATACATTAAAGTTGTAATATTATCAGAACGCCGACAGGAAAAAGCAGTCTTACAACTGTGATAAAATAATGAATGTTGAGGTCGGCAGTATAATAGCAGGGGCCCCCTGCTATTATACTGCCGACGTCAACATTCATCGCATTACCGTAGGGGCCCCACGTACTGTGGCTTCACTGTGGATTCTTATGATTCTTATGAAACCGTATGACATTGCAATTAATAATGCGTTGATGGATTTAGTCGTCACATAATGTGGATGAAGGCATATTTCACAAACAGTGACCCAAAAGTGATTGTGGACTACTTCATAAACACAGTGACTCACATTGGAGGCTGTCCACAGCAGGAGCGAGCCGACCCAGGACGTATGAAGAGTTTATTCTTGTAATATTATGACTTTATCTCGTAATAGTATGACTTTTTCTTCTCAAAATATTTTAACTTTATTCTCATACGACTTTATTCTCGTAATTTTGACCTTTTTTTTTTCTCGTAATGTAAATTACAGTATATGCTTTTTCTTAGTGTGGCCCTAATACTCCATCTTAGTGTTGATGACCACGACACAAACATTTTTTTCCCAACCACTCATCTGCAGTAGAGTATCTAATGTTTTTATGTGCATCTCAAATTCATCAGCTTGTTCTCCAACATTGAAAAGTGCAGAGTTTGAAGTTTATAAAATGTTTGTGTGTCTTGTAGATATCTGCATCTTTAAAGTGAAGCAGCCCGAGGATTCAGACACAATTTTTTAAAATTATTACTTTTTTTAATACAAGATAGAATTTCTTTGTTCTTTGAACAGTCTGACACATGCTTTTTGTGCACAACCTCAGTTTGGAGAAATAAGGGTTTAAATTTGACTGATTGACAAGCTAATTGTTAACCAGTTTACTGCTAAATAAAGAGGATTGCAGCCATTTGGAAACAACTTTGATCTTAAATGTTTTACAGCAGTTCAGGCCATCACTATTTCACAACTCTTTACAGTACAGTTAGTTTTGCATTAGCCTGGTATTTGCATAGCATTGCATGATGGCTTGGGACCCGAAAGACCCAGGTTCAATCCTGGTCACTGCATACCTTGTGGTGTCTCTGGGCAGCACACCTCATCCCCAAATTGCCCCCCTGGCGCTTTCAATGGCTGCCCACTTCACCACCTGGTGGTGGATGGGTTAAATGCAGAGACTAATTTAGTCTTGTATGGAAACATACACTGATGACATTGTGTGACATTATTATTATTATTATTTATTATTATTGTTATTATTATCATGATGATGATGATGATGATGAATTGCAAGTGCAAATGGCGGCAGCAGCTAGCTGTAGCACTTAAAGTGCAGCCTGGGTCACGTCTGGCTGCAGTATTACAGTATTTCATGCAAAGTTGCTGACGATGATGACAAGTTTACAAACTAACAATGGTATGAATTGCTATAATTATTATTTTTTAAATGTTCCATTTTGGTCATGGCTCTGCTTGGACACCCTGTTGGCTAAAAAAAACAACAACAACTTGTCAGAATTAAACTCCCAATTTTTCCAAACTGAGATTGTACATAGAGATACAGTATCTACGACAAGCAAGATATTAGTAATTAATCACCTTCTCTTAAACCCCACTTTAAAAGATCTGAACTATTTAATGGTAATGCAATTTTTCAACTCTAATTATAAATTAGTATACTTGTAGCCTGGTTAAAACCAGACCCTTGTCCTTCGCTTTGAATTAGGGTCTGGACTTTCTCCATTGAGAAACGATTCTTGCTGGAGGCGTGGCCTCTGCCTGAGGAACAAAACCATTGGATCTTAGAACAATTTTGAACAGGGAAAGCATTCTGCTCCCTCCCCCTCTGTGCTCTGCCGAACTTGACATCAGCTCCGCCTCCTGCTGCATTTTCTCTCGCTGCCTGCATATTCTGTGTTTATATGTTAATAAAACGTTTGAAAAATATAAAATAAAACCATGTAGCGCTGGTCCAGCACACCAGAAGACCAGAAAATATGCAGGGACTCGGGCAACAACCCGAGTTTTTTTCTCTCGTGACAACCTGAGGCACTTCCTTATTCTTTGCACTCAGCGGAGAGAGAGGAGGAAGAGGAGGAGGGAGGAGGGAGCGATCACTTGACTTTTGGCCAAAAAAAACAAAAGAAAACTCCAGATAAGGGATTAAGAAGGGGAAATTAATACATTTGTGTCACATATAAAACAGTCCTGCATCGCTTTGCATCGCTTTGAATGAGAACATGCGGCTGCTCGCTGGCTGCGCGCTGGGACAGGTGGGGGCGTGGGTTAGGGGCCAAAAACTCCACCCCTTCTGTTCTCTGATTGGTCCGGTCAAAAATCTACCGGAGAAATCGTTGTCTATGGGAGAAGTCCCAGACTGAGCAGTGAAGGGAAATGAGAATTGAGCGGAGCTGTGCAGGAAGGCGAGGGCCAGGCTAGTATACTTGTACTAGAATTACAAATAAACGAATGTACAGTATTGCTTCAAATTAAGCTGTTCCTCCCACGTACAGGTAGTCCCCGACTTACTAGCGAGTTCCGTACCTATGGGCCGTTCGTAAGTCGAAAATTCTTAAGTAGGATCACATACAATTTTTTAAATTTTTCAATTTTTATTTTTTAAAATAAATAAATAGATGTAAAGTACTGTACAGTTACCAAGCACTTAGCCTATCATAACACAGTTTTTAAAGATGGAGTGAGTTGAATTGTCTCCCTTTCACATAAAGGGAGCTAGTTCTCTTTATGTGAATGGAGCTTGCTAGGGAGGAGGGAGACAATTCAACTCACTCCTTAACTGTGTTAGGATAGGCTAAGTGCTTGGTATCTGTACAGTACTGTACATCTATTTATTTATTTAAAAAATGTATTATTATTATTTTATTTTTTTATAATGAGATGCATTCGTAAGTCCGAAACGTCGTAAGTCGGGGCGTCGTAAGTCTAGGACTACCTGTATTCAGTTTTTTATAAAGTATTGAACTGTTCTAAATGGAGCTTAATTCAGTTGCACATTTGTGCAACACAAGTCTTAATTATATATAATGTATAATTAACCAGAATCACTCAGTTGTGTGTCCAGGGTGGGTGGGGTGTTTTCGCTAAACACACTGACTTGATGCTTCAGAACTAACCAGTACGACCTTAAAGTTGCCAGAACATTTTTCCATGACAAGTAGCTTTTGCATTAATTTCAGTATACTGTACGTTATTATTAATAAACCTTTATACTTGAACATGAAATGCAACACATGCCAGAGTGTCCTAAGCTTCCATCTCTTTGTGATAGCAGAACCAAAGTGGGTCTGGCTCCATATAGAGCAGGACAGCAGAGACCTATAGCTGAGCAGATGTTCGGGGGACCACCCTGTCAACTGTTTATTCAGTTTGCTCTGGGAAAACACACACAGGCAGTGCACCCCGGTGCCTCCAGCCCAGGACGCTTAAAGCAGATACATACTGCCTTATTATTAACTGGGACGGCTTCAAAAAGGGCCGTGCTGTTTGATCTCTGGACCTTTTGGAGTTTACCCTGGCGCTGCCTGGTGTCTCTCCATAAACAAATACAATGATGCATCGGGGGGCTCGGTGGAAAGTGAGCAGACTGTGTATTAGCTGTTAAGTGGAAAAGTGCATGGTCCGGGCGGGGCTGGTCCTGGTTCTCAGCTCAGTTTGTGAGCTTCAGCTCAGTCAGAAAGGAAATGTGAGAGTTTGTTGACTGTTTGTCTGATAGGCAGAGGCAGGATGGGAGCCAGGGGTCACAGCATGGCCCCTGGACCTGAAGCCACCTCCCTCTTTTTATTTTCTGTTTGTTTTTACTAGAAATGAGAGACACATTCCCTACATTTTGACACTGAATATAGGAGACATTGGTAACAGTTTTCTGTCTGCATTTAAAGTTTCAGGTATTTGTAAGTCGACCCTTCTTGTGCTTGTTCTTCTTGTTCTTCTTCTTTCTTTCTCCCTGCTTCTTAGTGGAGGACACTTTACAAACCTCCAACAAAAAAAACCCAGACCGGAGTTGAGCCTTTTGTCCTTCAGTGTCTTCAGTAGAAAGAGAGAGACAAAGAAACGATAAAGCCGATAAATGAAAATGAGGTCGATCATTTTCATTTATCATGCGATGGATTTATTGTTTTATCGCAACAGGCCTATAGGGCACTCACATTAATGTTGTGGTATTTGGAAATGAATTAGTCCATTTTCTTGTCTATAAATGAAAGTTTGACTCCACAGCCCTAAATGTTGAACTGGTTTTGTAAAGATGTGTGAGCGGTGAGTTTAAAATTTCTGTTTCTTATTTTCACAGACCCTCCGCTGTCCCTACAGATGAAGTGCACAAGGTAAATATTTATTCAAGACCACATCCGACTCATCTAGCGTTTATTTTTCAGCATGCTTCTGAAACCCTGTCCAAACACAAATTACCGTATTTTTCGGACTATAGGTCGCACCCGAGTATAGGTCGCATTGACCAATTATTGCCAAAGAATTGAAAAAAATCCATATATAGGTCGCACCTGAATATAGGTCGCACCTACGTCAAAATGTGGACCGTGTTTAGCTCTGCTGCAAATGTCTCTTCCACAGGAGCGCACAGCAAGGCTTTTAAGAAGATTAACACTTAAAAACAATTAATTGTTTGATAAAAATTATAGCAAATATGTGTCTGAGCTGAACTTTTCTTTAATAAATTAATAATTTTAGCAGGATAAACACCTAAAAAAATATTTGTTAGCTGACATTATTGTAAGAGTGTGTCTCAGTTTAATTTTTTTAAATAAATGTTTACAAATCAGCTTATTTTATAAAAGCCATACTGTATATAGGTCGCACCTGACTATAGGTCGCAGGCCATGAAAAAATTATAAAAAGACGCGACCTAGAGTCCGGAAAATACGGTAGATATGCATGTATAAATGGCCCAAAAAGCTTTGTTTTAGAGCAGCTTTTGTACTGAAATGGCACAAACACGAGTTTCATTCATCCGGCAGTGAATGTTTTTCATTTGATTGTGCTGGTGTGAGTTACAGTGCATGATTTTCTTTTGTGGATTTGCTGTTTGTGCATGCTGTCTTCACCTTCATCCAGGAAGAGCCACAGGAAATCCTTAAGCCTGTGCCAATCACTCACCCTGCTCCAAGCACCACTTTCACCAAGCCGCTAAATCAGCCCAGTCCTGCATACAACAAGACCGCTCGGCCGTTTGGGGGTGGTGGCAGCGGGGTCACGGCTTCTTCCTCCCCAGCTGCTCCCAAAGTTGCCTCTATCCCCTCTGAGTCCTCAGCTTTCACCCCACCTGCCCCCTCTCAACCACCGCAGCCTCCATTTGCACTGAAGTCCAGCTCAGCTGCAGCAAACTCGGCTCCCAAAGTCAGCCACGCCCACTCCGCCTTCTCCTCCCCGTCTGCCTCCTCCACCTCGTCTAGCTCCTCCTCCCCAGCCAAAGTGACAGCCGCCTCCTCCCATCCTAATGTCCCACAGCCGTCCGTCTATAACACTCCCATCAACCTGTACTCCAATGCCAACGCCTCTGAAGTAGCTATGGGACAGATGCGAGGGCTTTCGGAGAGCCAGGGGCTTTCAGAGCATGTCAATGGGTAGGTACCACCCCCACAACCCAACATTGTTTTGCTTACACCTTTTAGTTGATCAAGGCAGATTATTTTTTTTGTGGGGGGGAAGGTGGTTGTTTGAAACATTAAACACAAACAATCCTGTTAATTCAAACGTGCTTTTACATACCGTATTTACTGGCCTATAAGTCAGTTTTTTAAAACTAATTTTCATGTCCTGCGACTTATGGGGCGAAGCGAAATATTTATGGATTTTTTCCCATATTTTTAGATCAATTTTTGGCTGAGATATGACAGTTTCCATTCATTCTGACGACAACAATGGAGCAGTACCACTTTCAGCCGCTAGGGTCCACCGACCGTTCCCAGTTCATGTGTCCGAAAAAAGCCTCCTCTGCTCGGACTCACTCTGTCACAGCCCGGCCTCCTGAACTCTGGAGGTTTGAACTAGTGTTTGTTAGCAAAATAGCTCAAGAATCACACGACAGATTTTGATGAAACTTACAGAAAGTACGGTACTCACTGGATGGATATTTACAACCTATTAGCTGTAGGAGATGTTTGAGCTAAAATTTGATTTATTTATAATTTATTTTCGCAGCGCTCGCGACCGATTGTAAGACCTCAAAGCAAAACAATTTAAATCCAGCAGATTTGACCATTACGTGAATTTAAAGGTTAAGCTCAGAAACACTTTTGCTATAATGTCAGCTAACAAATATATTTTTTAAGTGTTTATCTTGCTAAATTTTAAAGAAATGAAGCGTATCCGCTTGCTGCGCGTGCACGTAGCGAAACTACTTTTTAAAATCCAGCTGATTTGACCATTAGGTGAATTTATTAAGGAAATGTTAAGCTAAGACACATCTTTGCTATAATTTTCAGCAAACAAATAATTGTTTTTACCATGTTAATCTTGTTAAAAGTCCTTCTGTGCACGCTGCTGTGGCCAAAACATCGGCCCACATTTCGGGTTTTCACCGGTGACGCGTAACATACGCGACGCGTCAGCGGTGACTTTTAATAGATGCGACTTATGGGGCGGAAAATACGGTATTTGCATTTTAAACATAGCGGCTGCAGAGGGAGGATAATTTAGCCATCTTGATGCCACTGGTTTGAATCCACACTTAGCTTAAAAAGACACCCCTGATGAAACATTTGTTTTTTAATCAGCCCAAATACTAATGTGTCTCTGGAGACCATCAACAGATCTGCATGTTACAAATACATTGTTGCTAATGAAAGTTATATCTGAGCTGATTGTAATACATTTTGTGCAGTTAGATGAGTTTCTCCTAGGTTTTTCTGTTGGCAGCCTCTCAGCACCCTGGAGTACAGCACGATGGTCAGCTGACTGCATTTCAGTGATTTTTATTTTTAAATTAACCAATTTACCGTATTTTCCGGATTATTAAGTCGCAGTTTTTTTTTAATAGATTAGCCAGTCCTGCCGACTGGGATGGACTGTTCTCAGTGCAACTCGACCGCACCACCCAGGCGAAATGAAGCCTTTTTGACCATTAAAGTGCATCTATTAAGGAAAAATGAAACTGAGACGCACCTTTGCTATAACGTCGAGCAAACAAATAATTGTTTTTAGGTGTTAAGAACTGCAACAGCGAGTCCTCCTGTTCGCGCTCCCACCGCCGCCAATTGATTTTGGGCACGACACCAGCCCACGTTTCCCAAGTTTCAGCGGTGACGCATAATAAATGCGACTTGTACTCCGAAGAAACTTATATTTATGTTTTTCCTCGTCATGAGGCAGTTTTTTGACTGATGTGACCTTTACTCTGGAGCGACGTATGGTGCGGAAAATACGGTAATTGATTGTGATGGGCATATTTTAAATTTTTAATTGATAAGAAAGGAGAACTGACACTGGAGGCTACTTCAGATTGTTGCAAAAAATGTGGCAACAATGAACAATTACCTATTTGGCACTTATTTGTGATTAGAAATCTCATGATCTTATCTGCCCCAACAATAAAACAAAGTTTGTGCGGGTACATGCTTCAGCTGCAGTATTTTTTTGCTCATTGGTTTGTTGCCTTCATTTTTGCCTCCTCCTGTAGCGTTTACCAAATCTGGATGGGTAAAACTGGTCAAATCAATTTGAGATTGTACTTGTAGAATATTTTTATGGTTTTCAAATTCCAAAGTTGGAGGAAAAAAACTTTAAATGAGGCGTTGGTGACCCTTTGTACAGTGAAGTCTGGGACCTTGGAGTGTTTTTGTAAAAGCATGTGCGTGTTTGTCTCGACCCGCATGTTTCCTTTCCGTGGTTTCTGTGTTTTTCTTTGTGAACATTCTCACAGAAGTTTCTTTTCTCAAGTTGCTTGTTTTATTTCTCTTTTTTTGGCCTGATTTCTTTCCCACGCACCCTTTCTTTGCCCACAGGAGGACGAAGAGACAAACACCAAGTTAGTGTCGTGATTGATAAACACATGGCTGCTGCTGTAGCTGTCTAACCACGTCTGATTATGCTACAGCCGCCACGTCTCTCTGGTTTAGGACTGTTAAAAGCATGCTTACTCTTCAAAGTCATCAACTAACATCAACCACTAATTTTAGGATCCAAACAAACCAGTGGTCAGTAATCAGTGCCTGAAACTGGGAGTGTGGGGGACTTGACAGTTAACTGACTTGATCTGTGCATGTACACAGAATAAATAGTCCTAGAACATCAAATATTTTTAAAGGAAAACATAAGTTTATGTTGAAAGAGCATTGCTACCATCTTGTGGTGCAGCTGTGACTCACATCCACTGGTTTATTTAATAAAATCATTGTACAGTATTGCAGCATGTTAATATATTTTGCGTTTTAAATATTTATTTTACTACGGTTTTGTAATCCTTTAAAATAGTGAGTCACATTTGTATATTTGTCCTAAAAACACCAGCTGCCATGTGTGTGACAGTAAGTTTGGGACAGTTTAGTGTTTGTGCATTATCCCTCTCGACTTTCTCGTTGCTCATCTGCAGAACTCCACCTCCAGCTAGACCCAGGAGGTAAATGTAAAATCAAACATCTGCAAAGTCCTAATACTTGTCTATATGCTTCACTTTTTTTTTTTTTTTTTTGGGAGTGAATATTGAGCACTTGTTGCACAAAATGTACCGTAAATACACCAAACTGCATGTGGTTGCTGTAAAACCCCTTGTTTAAAAATGTTTTTTTTTTTTTTTAATCACTATGATTTATTTCAGCTGATTTTATTTTGTGACTAAAAACGGAGGGGCGGGGTGCAAAACTTTCAACAAATAATGTATGCTCTGCATAAACTTGTCATTTAAAGTAGTTTTAGAACAAGTGGACGACAATATTCTAGAATAATAGAGAGAAAAAAATAAAACTTTACTGTACTGTATTATGGTCATGACAGCACACATTTTTGAGGGATATATTTAACATAAAAGGCAAACAAACCATGTCAGTTTTCAACTTTATCAATCGACAGCAAATGATTAAACTTTACGTAATGAAAACGTGTCACAAAATATTTGATCAGCGATGTTTGACTGGATTTGTTTTAGACAAGTTAGTTACAAGGTATATTTGTACCACTTTCCAACAAGGCTCCCCTTATAGATGGGAAATTAATAGTTTATAGATACATTATTAATTCCTCTATAAACACATAATAGATCATTAATAACTGTTTATTATGCATTAATTAAGGGTGACGGAGACAAAACCGACCAGTTTCTTGCCAAATAGCGAGCCATATCTGTTCACCTATATATTTCATCTAGAGTTGCTTTATTAAGCATTTCAGACTAAGTTACTACCTTGTAAGCACAATAAGAATTTGTAAATCAATTTATTTAGCATATAATATTGTACTTTATCACTACATTAGAAGTACCATATCTACAACTATACTGTAGATACTTATAATGTAGTGATAAGGTACATTTTTCTATGCCAAAAAAAAGGTTTACAAATGTTTATTGTGCTTACAAGGTAGGAACTTAGTCTGAAATGTTTAATATAACAACTCTAGATGAAATAGATCTGGCTCGCTGTTTGACAAGAAACTAGTCAGTTTTGTCTCTGTCACCCTTAATTAAGGCATAATAAGCAGTTATTAATTTATCAAAAAGGCGTTCAATTCAAGATCAACTGGACTTTATTTGTAACAGAAGACGTTTCGCTTCTCATCCGAAAAGCTTTATCAATTCTTTATCAATTTATTCAATTCAATTCAATTCATTGAATTGATAAAGCTTTTCGGATGAGAAGCGAAACGTCTTCTGTTACAAATAAAGTCCAGTTGAGCTTGAATTGAACGCCTTTTTGATTTATCATGTCCTGGACGACTGAGAATCTTCACCAGTTATTAATTTATGTGTTTATAGAGGAATTAATAACTTATCTATAAACTATTTATTACCCATATAAGAGGAGCCTTATTGTAAGGTGGTACCGATATATTATTTTATTTCTGACGTGTCTGGGTTGAAAAAGGCTTACGGTAATTGCAGTTATGCGTTTTAGGTATTTAAAACCAAACCAGCATGGACAGCTGTAGAAATAAATTGTTTTGCTTCATTAAAACAAAAAGATAAGTTAAAACAACGGATTGAAAATCCTCCAGGAGTGATGATTTCATAAATTCTGCCTGTTGATGTCAAAAAGAGTTGTTTGTATTGCAATTAATTAAAAGTGGTGTTCTGTTTTTAAGTTGTTTTTCTTCTAACTTGACTATTTTTTTTATTACAACTTGAGCAGTGCTGATCACATTATTACCTGCTGAAGACACAAAGTTGTCATTTTACAAAAAAAAAATTCTGACTGCACAGGAAACCTGTTACGCAGCCTGAAAATAACGCACCCCTCACGAGTGACGCCAGCAAGAAGCGCCTGATTGAGGACACGGAGGACTGGCACCCCCGGAGCGGCACCTCCCAGTCTCGCTCCTTTCACATCCTTGCCCAGATTACTGGAACTGAGAAAGGTGTGCTCAGATCAAAGAAAACAAAATGTACTTTTTATTTGTTAGTTTTCATTTTTATCAAATTTTCTCTTATTTTTTCACTGTTGCAGAACAAATGCAAGAGAACAATGGAAAGAAGTAAGTGGTTTGTGTCTTTTAATGTTTAATATTTGGTTTAGCTCCATCTCATTCATACTATAGACCATCCAAATGTACTTTGTAGGATTGGCTTCTTAAAGCTCATATCGCAAGGGATTAAATTTAATATTTGATTTTCTAACCTTGTGCTCTAAAGCTTTAATTTGGGAACAAACTGCATTTAGAGCTCAGTGGAAATGGTTGAGTTCAGACAGAATTCGAATCATTTTATTCTTGTTGCTGTTCTCAGATATTTTTTCAATCAATCAAGCAATTTATTCATTTCAAATTTTAAAAACACAAGAATACTCTTTACAAAAAAAACACAATACAAAATCAAAAATACATGAAATGAAAGGAGGCAGAAGAAGAAAAAAATCTTGTTATATCTGCCCCTTCTTCAACAAAATTAATTCATACAATCAATTCAAACAGCAATCGCAAAAAATAAGATTATAAATGATTTCTCACACAATA
The DNA here is from genome assembly GCA_038048925.1 of Garcialebias charrua. Lineage (NCBI taxonomy): Eukaryota > Metazoa > Chordata > Actinopteri > Cyprinodontiformes > Rivulidae > Garcialebias > Garcialebias charrua. The sequence continues at coordinate 28,587 of JBBPBX010015684.1, forward strand.
CCATATATAGTAATTTGCATATGATCTAATTTATGAACATTTGTTCAAACATTTTGTTTTAATCATTTTCTTAAATATAGATATTGATTTTGCAATTTTAATATCAGGTTCCAAACCATTCCACAGTCTTATTCCTTGTACTAAAGTAGACCTACTCTTTAAACTGGTTCTGTGTTGTGGCATAAAAAAAGATCTGTTCCCTTGAGATTATAAGTACTAGTCCTTTTTACAAAAAGCATTTGGATATTTAAGGGTAAATTGAAATTCTGAGCTTTGTATAATACTAAAAGAATATTATAGTCAACCACATCATAAAACTTCAACAAATATAGATATGAATAAAATAAAGATATGAATCAACAGCCAAATCCCTCCATAATAAATTACCAACTAATCTGTAATTCACCTACTGGAGGATCCAGAACATTTCCTAAAATACAAGAAATTAAATGCAAATTCCTTGTTCTTGTATTTTAAATAATTTTGGGAACTTTAAATATTTCTCTGTTCACTCCTGTGCTTTCTTCCTCTTTGTTTCTCCTGTCTTTACCGCCGTCTTTCCTCTTCCTTTCATCCTCTCATTGGACAAAGCCGAGTAAGCAAGTTGGACCGGGAAGTTATAGGACACAAGTACAACAAGCTGAGAGACTGGCACCACGATGTTTCAGCTCGAGTGCTAAATGTGCAGTAGTAAACGACTTGTTTTTGTCATTTCCCTTTTGATGTTGACCACAGTTAACTTTTTGTACCGTTATCCAACTTACGATTTTGTTGAATGCCCATTTCTAAAAAATTTTTTTTTAAAAAGATGGCAAACTCTGATGGTCACAGTGTCATGAAGGTGCATTTTATTTGATCATCTTAGATTTATGCATGAAAGCAAATGTGTATGATTATACTTGGAAAATTACTTAACCTCCACTTTTCTCTGTAATCTTTGTTTTTCTGAGCATGTCTCTCTTTTCCATTTATTTTCCAAACTTACTGTCACCTTTTGATGGTTTTACCTTAATAAACTGTTTTCTTTACTGCTTTTATTTAGCTCTTCTTTCATTTCTTCTTTTATCCTTAGCCTGATGGAAGTGATAAAGGTGATACATATTACAAGGACTGATACTATAGAAAGACTCGTGCTGCTCAGTTTCTCCTACATTACATTGTGTTTTTAGGATTTTTCTTAAGAAAACAGGGCAGCAAAGTGTCTGCTCCTGTATGAGATGAATAAAAACAATCATTATAGTAGATTGGTACAATGTATGGTTTATATTTGAGTGCTGCTAAATGTTGGAGCTGAAGGAGGATGGGGAATTGTGTGTACAGTAATCCCTGGGCGTGGCCGAGAGAGCTAGCAGACGGCAGAGAGCAGCCGGAGGCAGAGAGCTGATTTCATGACATGCCTTTAAGCATTTAGAGTTTAGAAATCTTGTTTAGAATATTTCAAGAGTGTGGGAAGGGTTTAAAATACCTCTATATGTACTACCGGATAGTACTTACTATTAGTGCTATTCATACTTCGCAGTTTTTCTCTTATAGTGGGGCTTCAGGGTACGGATCCCCCGCGAGGCACTACTGTACAGCAGACAGTAGCCGTGTTTCCATCAAGGTTTCTAGATGCGCATTTTGAAGCATCGCATCAGAAAAGCTGAATGGAAACGGCACGATTCGAGTTAACTTCCTCTAATTTGCCAAAAAGTTGATACGCTCGCTTGAGGTGGTTTTTGGGTTCTTCGAATCAGAGCCGATGCGCAAAACGACAGATGGAAACAGATTTGCCGACTCAGTTCTGCCGTAGCGAACATTCACGTCACGTGACTTCGTCTCCGGACAACATGTAACATCGCTAAAACTAGTTGGCATGACAGAATAAATACAACTTGCCCGATAGCAACACATACCTGAAATATTCTCTCCATTTTGCCGAGATGTGTGGTCCGGTTCCTATTTTCAACCGCTACTTCCTGTTTACTGCAGACATGCGTAACGCTGACGTCATGACGCTGACGTCTGACGTAATGCCGCTTTGCGTGGCCTGGTGGATTTGCTTCAAGCCAGTTGATGGAAACACTTCTGATTCGCATTAATTTTTATTTACATTTTTGCGAAATTTCAAAAATTCGCTCAAAATTGGAATTGAAAATAGATGGAAACACGGTTACTGTGATATCATCTCCAGTGATTGTTCCTTCATGTCACTGATAGTGAAACCTCATGCATGGTGGGCATATCCATGTGCAAAAAAGCTTTTTACTCTATTTGCCTACAGCTAAACAACTGATCTGCACTTGTGTAGGTCCTACCAGCTTTTCTGTATTTATTGTCTTATTCAATATTATTTACAAATTTTGTTGTCATGGAAATTCTGTCTAGAAGCCATTCATTCAGTTTAACTGTAAATTACAAGTCAGAGGCAATACAACAGTATTGACAGAGCATTTGCATTAGCAATGGTGTCTGTGTTATGATTAGTAAAAAGTGTTTGTTTCCTAGTGAGGCAGTTGATAAAATTACTCCCGCTGTACACACATCGCCTGCAACGAAAACATACTCCAAATCTGCAGCGGCACCGAAGAACGGTAACGTCGTCCCTGCTTCTACATACAAGAGTCCTGTTGCCCAGAACAAGGCCTCCGTCCAGCCTGGAGCTTTATCAGGTAGGCTACTGTACATCCTCACCTGCCTTGTTTCTACTTTAGTTTTTACACCCACCTTCATGGTTGTGGTTCCTCTGTACATTTTTTTTTCCTGCCTACAGAGGGCAGCGTAACTTTTAAAATCACTAAACCTCAGCTATAACATTCCTAATAATAATAATAATAATAATAATGTCTATTCCTGTCATCTGCATATGTTCCCATACACAGACGAAATTCGTCTCTGCATTTAACCCAACCACCTACCAGGTGGTGCAGTGAGCAGCCCGAAAGCGCCCGGGGAGCTGGAGAAAAATAGCTTTAATACCAGACTCTTGCCCATTTAGGATGATGGGCTGTATAAAATCTGAAGGTATTTACTTAATGAGCTCAGATTATTAATTTTTCCAAAGGTTCCCTTTAGTCAAATAAATTGTTAAAGTGATAAATCCGGGTTTTATTTTGTGTGAAAGCTGCTCATGAAACCCAGCAATCCCTTCCATGAGACCTCGGGCAGGTCAGTGTATGCAGTTGCTGGAAGGCATCCGTCATTATTACCAATACTACTAAGAAAAAGTCGGCCCTCACACATGAACAGATACTCTTATGTACTTTGGCATGTTTCTCGAAAGACATGCCACCAAGAGTTGCAGAGGACACAGTAGCTCTCTGTTGGCCCATTTATCAGATTAACGCACACTTGAGTTCAAGTAAACAAGCACAGATCTCATGGAGGAGGGGTCTGATTAAGTGGAATGTGCAGGGCCTCAACCTGTTTATTCATTTATTTATCCAAAAAGGCAATAATTTGGGGAATTTAACTCAAGTACCCATTTAACGATGCAGCCGAGCACTAAATCACTAAATGCAAGAGGACTTGTGTGTTTGCTGCTGTTCATTTTATTTTATTTTTCTTAAGTACTGAAGCTTTTTTAGACTTACTTTACATTTCACCTTCAGCTTTCGAGTAGAAAAAAAATCATATTCAATTCAGTTCAACTATAGACTTATTTCTATACTGCCTTTTCTGTCAAATTCTTTTTGTAGAGAAAATAGTTTTGAATCAATTTAAGAGATTTTAACTGCTAAAAACATTGGTGAAAATTTTCAGCTGTTTTAAATCAGACCACAGCACAGAAAAAGCTTTTTAAACTAGTTTTTAATGATCATTTAACTGTTGATTCGGGAATCTCTGCTGCTTTAGTGTTTCTAGACCTTTCTGCTGACTTCGATACTGTGGCCCAGAACATCTTGTTGTCACGACTTGAGCAGGTGGTTGGTATCAAAGGCACCGTTTTATCCTGGTTTAGATCCTGTCTGACTGACAGGAGTTTTCCTGATTATTTAGGTCCTAAATTTTAGGGGGAATGTTTTTCATCTGCAGCACTTCTGACTTGTGGAGTCCCTCAAGGCTCTGTTTTAGGTCCACTGCTTTGTCATCTATACATGTTGCCTTTGGGGTAAATTTATACAAAATATAACATTCATTTTCATTACTTTTTTTGCTGATGATATTCAGTTGTATTTGACCATTAAGTTAGTCAGGGTCACTCCACTGGAACCACTCGAACTGTCTAAAAAAACATTAAAGTTTGGTTGAAACTAAGTTTCTCGAATCTAAATGAAAATAAAACTGAAGTCATCAGCTTTGGTAAATGTAATGTCCTTGACACTCTTGGCCCCTTGGCTTCATACAACCACTCCACTGTCAGGAAACTGGGAGTTCTTTTGAATAGGGCAAACAGATTAATGCAGTTGTGAAATCCAGTTTCTTCCAACTAACTCATTGCCAAGGTGAAGTCTTGTCTCCATTTCAGAAACCTTGAAAATGTGATTCATGCTTTTATTACCCTCTCATTTGGACTATTGGAATGATCTGTATGTTGATTTGGATGAATTCTTTTACATACAAAACATCCTGAATGCAGCAGTTCATCTTTTAACAGCAAATGGAAAACATGGACACATAACCCCCCCTTGTCCTGGCTCTTCTCCACGGACTTCCTGTCCACTTCTGGACTTATTTTAAGATTTTATTGCTTGTTCTTTAAAGTTTTTAAAGGTTTGCCTCATTGTATTGATGTGATCTTCTTAACATCTACACTTCGGTTTACCGACCAACTTCTCTTAATGTCCCCAGATATAAACTGAAATCCAGAGGTGATCGGGCTTTTGCATTTGCTGCTCTAAAACTGGACTAGTTTATCTGATCATTTAAAGACTGTTGAAACTTTTAAATCTTGACTCAAGACTCAATACTTTTTACCTGACGTTTCATTCAGGCAGAGTTTGAGAACAAATTAAAGCATTTTTTCCTTCTTCTTCTTGTTTTATTGTTAACTTTCTTGTTTCTTTAGTGACACAAGATGCATTTTTTTGTTGTTCTTGTTTTTTTGTTTTTTTCGACTAAATTGTAAAGCACTTTTGTCAACTTTAGATGTTTTTATGTGCTATATAAATACACTGACTTCGGTTAGGTTATGTGGGTTTTGAGGAAATTTAAACATTTTATTCTATCATGTTGGATATTGTTGATTATATTCACATTTATGCAACAAAACAAAAAAATAAGTTTAATTATGTTTCAAATTTTATTGTAACTATAGCAGAAAAGTTACAATTACAATATAATCCGTACATTTGTTTGTCTTGTTAAATTTTTTTTACTTGATCTATTCCAGCTTAGCTTTTCCGTCTTGTTTAATTTGCTGAACATGTTACGACTTCAGGTTCTCCTAAAGTGGTCGCAGGTCCTTCATTTGGAAAAGTTGCCAATCCTCCTCCAAAAGGAGCGGACCTTCCCATTCCGCGAGCTCATCCAGAGGACCTGAACTCCCTGGTGCAGCGTGCCGAGCACATCCCAGCTGGTACCCGCACCCCGATGTGCTGCAAGTGCAACAAAGTCATCAGGTACATCAGGAGAACCACATTGACAGTAAAGAATATGAAGCAATCAAACACTTTTTGCAGGATTCAGAAAGTGCAATCAGAATCTCTGTCCCTCACATGTTTATACTAGAGGCCCGTTCCTCGTGGCTATGGGCATGTCGTGGCACCCTGAGGAATTCAACTGCGCCCGCTGCCACTCCTCCCTAGGCGAACGTGGCTTCGTGGAAGAGAAGAACCAGGTGTACTGTGTGCGTTGCTACGAGCAGTTCTTTGCTCCGACCTGTGCCAGCTGCCACCAGAAGATTCTCGGGGTGGGTTTAATAATCTGAGTGTGTGTTCATTACATCTGTGTCTGTGAGACGAGATACAGGAAGAAATGGTCTGTTACTGCGCTTTTGAGTTTGTGCATAAAATTTTCTGTATCTTTTATTTTATGTTCTATTGTAGTCCCTTGTTTATCGCGAGGGATCCGTACCCTGAAGCTCTGTGATAAGGGAAAAACTATGAAGTAGGAATAGTAGTACAAGTACCGTATTTTCCGGCATTTAAGTCGTTCCGCCCAATAAGTCGCTTTAGTCTAATATGTCCAATAAATTGGAAAAATCCATAAACGTGTTGCACCTCCGTATACGTCGCGTCTATTATGCGTCACCGCTGACGACCTGGAAATGTGGGCCGTGTTTTGCCCAAAATGGATTGGCTGCAAATGGCGGCCACAGGAGCGTGCACGGAAGGACTTTAACAAGATTAACACTTAAAAACAATTTGTTTGCTGAAAATTATAGCAAAGATGTGTCTTAGCTGAACTTTTCCTTAATAAATGCACATAATTGTCAAATCAGCTGGATTTAAAAATTAGTTTCGCTACGTGCACCCGCACGGGTGGGACCGCATGCATTTTCTTTAAAAGTTAGCAAAATATACACTTTAAAAAATATATTTGTTAGCTGACATTATAGCAAAAGTGTTTCTGAGCTTAACCGTTCCTTAATAAATTCACGTAATGTTCAAATCTGCTGGATTTAAATTGTTTCGCTTTGACGTCTTCCAAACGGTCGCGCGAGCTGCGAGAATAAATTATGAATACATCAAATTTTCGCTCAAACATCTCCTAAAGCTAAAAGATTGTAAATGTTCATCCAGTGATTACTTTCTGTAAGTTTCATCAAAATCTGTCGTGTGGTTCATGAGCTATTTTGCTAACAAGGTAACAGTAGTTCAGACCTCCAGAGAGCAGGAGGCCGTGCTGCGGCAGAGTGAGTCCGACCAGAGGAGGCTTCTGTCGGACACATGAGCTTCCTGCCTCCTCTGCTCTTTGCCTCCTGCAAGCGCTCTTGTCCACGCCCACTTCTCCTCTCTGCACGGAGGACAGCTGATCCTGCAGTATGGGCTGCACAAAGGTGCAGCAGAAATTTAAAGTGATTTATTTTTAATAGAAATTCCATGCCGATTGTGCAGTGCATCCATCAATCAGTCAATTGTATGTCATGTCCTATCTTGTTTTGAAAAACCTAGCGAAAGCGAGTCCGCAATAAACGAACCGCAAAGTACCCTGATGCATACAAAGTACAGTAGATGCATACCGTTTCATCAAAATCTGTCGTGTGGTTCATGAGCTATTTTGCAAACAAAGTAACAGTAGTTCAGACCTCTAGAGAGCAGGAGGCCATGCTGCGGCAGAGTGAACCTGACCAGAGGAGGCTTCTGTCGGACATGCATACAAAGTAGACCCTGATGAACCGCAAAGTAGTGAGGGACTACTGTATGTAGACATTGGCTATACAGTATTAAAGCTGATGAGCAGCTTGTAACACTAAGATCCCTGACACGGGTCAGCAAAATCCACATTTATTTGACGGTTATAAGAAAACATGAGCCTTAAATCTCTATAGTTTAAGCCTTTTTTTAATTTATTGAAGCAGATCTTCTGTTTTTCGCAAATAAACTCAGTTAGAACAATGTGACCGTATGAAAGTTTATTTTTGGTTCATTTGCAGGAAATCATGAATGCCCTAAAACAGACCTGGCATGTGTCTTGTTTTGTCTGCGCCGCCTGCCAACAGCCAATCAGGGGCAACACGTTTCACATGGAGGACGGGCTGCCATACTGTGAAAGAGGTACAGAGAAAAGGAGCTAACTCGGAACCAGGCAAAACAGTTTGTTTATGCAAACAGACTCACATTTTGCTCATGCACAATTCAGATTACTACACAATGTTTGGGACTACCTGCCACGGCTGCGACTTCCCCATCGAGGCGGGAGACAAGTTCCTGGAGGCTCTGGGGTTCACCTGGCATGACACCTGTTTTGTGTGCGCGGTAGGTCCTGACCACGGTTTCACTCCGCAACACGTGTGTAAATACTTCTTGTGATGTAAAACCACTTCATCTGTTTGTCTCGCTCCACAGGTCTGCACCGCCAGTCTGGAAGGGCAGCCTTTCTTTTCCAAAAAAGACAAGCCGTTGTGCAAGAAACATGCCCACTCAGTCAACATCTGAACTCTCCTCAGGAGTACAAATAAAAAAAGAACACCTAGGCAGTGTGCAGAGTTGAATTAGATGTAAAATATTTTGCATGGTTAAGGGAATGGATTTGGATCAAATGTGTTGCTGTAAGTTTTATTTCCTTTTCCAAGTATTTTGTTGAATCTCTGTTGTCACTTGAATTAGTTCTTTAGCGAAATCGGCTAATTTGAGTATGTTCAGTTCACTGTTGGTGTTTGTGCAAACAGATTTTAATGTATTTGGGATTGGGCTTTTTTTAATCGTAGAAGTGTGTCATGGTCTTAATTTGTGTCCAGCACAGAACAGCGCTCACTGCAGTGTCAGGATCACATGAGAAAATATTTTTGGTGTGAAAAGCTTTGCCTTGTATTAATAAAAACCAGTGCAAATTTTTGAATTCAAAATTTAGCAGCAATTAAACACTTATTTATTAGTAAGCAGGAATCATGTTGGGAACAAAAAGGAAATTGTTTTTCAGAGTACTGGATTATTATTTTTGTGTCAATGTTATTTGGTTTGTATTTGATCCAATTAGATGAACACAGTATTTTTTATTAACGTAGACCAATTATACATGTTAGTTTTGTTATACAGTATTGTCATTGCATTGCTAGTCTGCTTGACAAAGCTCAGCAGTGAACACACCAAGCATCACCATTTGGTTTAGTTTAGCTGTGCTGCAGCTTTGATGACTATTTTCAGCTAGCTCATTGTGTTAATATACATGAAAAAAAAAAATAGATATTGAGAAAAACAAATCTATTTGGACATGTTCTGACTCTCCCGTCAGGGTTTTGTGATGATTTTGATGGAATTTGTTCAATAAAGGAAATTTACTACAGACTCCCAGATGATTTTTTTTTTCTTAGCAAAGTCAATTTTTGTTAATTTAGAACAATAAAAATATCAAAATAAAATCCATGGCAAAACATTAAAGATACTCATTGCAATGGCATGAAATGAAAATGCACAACAATCCTTTATTTTTCATTCAACCTTTATTTAGACAGGTTAATCCTATTGAGCCTCGGGGACTCCTTTACAAGAGAGACCTGATTTATTTAACAGAGTGATGACAAAAGTGGATAACCACAATAGTCATAAAAGAGGCATACAAATTATTATTATTATTATTATTTTAACAAATTATAATAAAGTGGCAGCCAAAAGCACAGTCAAAAGGAAAAAGTAGCGAAAAACAGCTATTTTAAAACTGACGAAAACAAAAAGGAACATGTCTGCATCAGTTAACAGATGTTTAAAGCCACTCGGAGAGGTCAAGGTCGAGAGCTTCAGATCTTCTTGCAACATATTCCAGATATTCCAGTCTGCACTCTTGATGGCTAACGTCTCGTTTACTCATGTCCACCATCTTTTATTTACATACACAAGCGGCTGAAGTGACTGAAAATAGGTCTTTGTCCATGGAAGAACTGTTTGGGAGCAGGACTCAACTAATTTTGCAGATTCACTCGCACATTTCTAACACTTTCGCCTTGATTTACATGTTTTGTTACGGAAGGGTAGTGCTGCCACCTATTGAAATTTTGTAGTAATTATGTGATACGTATCACGTAATTGCGTGATACGTATCACGTAATTACGTTATATGTAGTTAAAAACGTGATGCGTATGTAGTAATAACGTGATACGAATCACGTAATTACGTGATGTGACGTGATAAGTATAGATGTCCATCCACATGGTATCAGTCTTGTTTTCCTCATCCACAGGCACCATTACCCATAATGCAAGTTCGCCCATACGCCGGTTTTTGCCTGCATGCTTGATCAAGTTTTACTTCATGCTTGGTCTAAAACATGGAGAGATACTGATGATGCTTTGCACTGTGGATGACTGCCATCTTCCGTAGCGCAAGAGTTGTAAACAACCGGCTTCCGCTATGCATTATGGGTAATGGTGCCTGTGGATGAGGAAAAGACTGATACCATGTGGATGGACATCTATACTTATCACGTAATAACGTGATACGTATCACGTTATTACTATATATGTATCACGTGATACTTATCACGTAATTACGTGACAGTATCACGTTATTACTGCATACGTATCACGTTTTTACTACATATCACGTAATTACGCGATACGTATCACGTAATTACTACATACGTATCACGTTTTTACTACATAATATCACGTAATTACTACATACGTATCACGTAATTACTACATACGTATCACGTAATTACTACATACGTATCACGTAATTACTACATACGTATCACGTTATTACTACATAATATCACGTAATTACGTGATACGTATCACGTTATTACTACTGTACATACGTATCACGTTTTTACCACATAATATCACGTAATTACGTGATACGTATCACGTTTTTACTACATAATGTATTTGTTGTATAACACAATCATTGTTCCACACTTAATCTATTGTATTGATGTTTGGGGGAATGCGTGTAAAACAATCACAAAGCCTATTTTTGTATTACAGAAAAGAGCTGTAAGAATTATCACTAGAAAACATTACCGTCATCCATCAAGTACATTATTTTATCAACTAAAGTTATTGAAGTTCCATGATTTGGTAGACTATAATATTTTATCAGTTATGTATAGGGCTCAAAATAATGCATTACCTTTAAATATCCAAATGCATTTTGTTAAAAGACAAAGTTGTTATAATCTTAAGGGGACAGAGATGTTTGTAAAACCACAATTCAGAACTAGTTTGAAGGGACGTTCTACCTCAATCCAGGGAATTAGATTATGGAATGGCTTGGAGAATGTAGTTAAAAATGCCAAGTCAATGTTTACATTTAAAAAAATGATCAAAACAAATGTGTTAAAAAATATATGAAATAGCGTAATGTGTATTGTATTAGTTAGAAAATTAGAAAGAGTTAGTCATTTTGTACTGTTGGTTGAAGATTATTATTGTTTAATCTGATTGTTGGAAAAAGTTGGTTGAAGATTATTATTGTTTACATGGTTGATTATTGTTGTTTAATCTGATTGTTGGAAGTAAGGGGCAGATATAATAAGATTTATTCTTCTTTCTGCTACCTTTCATTTTTTTATATTTTGTACACTATCATTTATGAGATTGTCTTGTATTGTTTCTTTTGTAAAAAAAAAAGAACAAATTTAATAAACAATAAACAATATCACGTAATTACTACATACGTATCACGTAATTACTACATACGTATCACGTAATTACTACATACGTATCACGTAATTACTACATACGTATCACGTTATTACTACATATTATCACATAATTACGTGATACGTATCACATCATTACTACATAAGCTCCACACAAAAAAAATGTCAATGGGTGGCAGCACTACCCTTCCGTATTTTGTCGTCTCGTGACTCAACCTTCTATGTTTCTTTTTGGCAGATTCAACTGAGTGTTGTTTACACTGAGTGCATACCCACATTTCAGAATTGCATATGTGGAGAACTAGTGGAGTAAACTCTTTCAGCGTGCACCATTTGATCCAGCTCAGGATAAACTTTATGTTAAATGCCATCGTTTGCAATAAGGACCTTTTTTTAAAGGAAGCTGTGCATTTAGAGAAGTAGACTGCACTTCTTCATGTCGACAGAAGTGGGAGCTGTGCGCGTGCGCCACACGAGGTTCTCCAAACAGTAGTAGTCCGAGCTCTGGAAAAAAAAAAAACTGCCACAAAACAGAACCACAGACTGAACAAAACAAACCAGTTCAAGTGAAGTGGAGGCGAACTGGAGACGGTGAGGAGGCACGAGCTGTTCGTTTGTTCCGAGCTGCTCATCAGGATCCAGCTGGAGCCGTAATCTAATCTGGATTACTGGCTCCGAGATCAAATCACAGCTGTCGCATGACTTCAACACGGGCAGGTAAATGACTTATTTATTTTATACATAATGATTATCTGCATGCAATGAACAAACTTAGTGATAGCGTATTGTGTACGTCCTCAAACTGGAGTAAAAGGAACCACTATGGAATGGTCGTGGCACTCAGAAGAAAGTTGCTCTCGACTGTTTACAAGTTAAAGGTACTCTGTAGCCTAATGTCAAGAAAAAAGAAAAACAAGCTCCACTTTTTCCATACAGTATACTGTACAGTGTCATTAAAAAAGTTCTAACAATTGTGAATGGATCAATTTTGATGCATTTTGAGTAAAGTTTGCAGATGAACTCCATGTGGTTTTTGTTTACATTGCGTGCTTATCCCACATTCCAGATATAACATCTAGGGACAAAAAAGTCTACCGGAACTCTTTTCAACTGAATCATATAATTACTGATAACCGGTTTTACAAACCGGATTCCAAAAAAAAGTTGGGACACTAAACAAATTGTGAATAAAAACTGAATGCAATGATGTCCAACATCTTATTCAGAATAGAACACAAATCACAGATCAAAAGTTTAAACTGAGAGAATGTATCATTTTAAGGGGAAAATATATTGTTTCAAAATTTCATGGCATCAACAAATCCCAAAAAAGTTGGGACAAGTCCATTTTTACCACTGTGTGGCATCCCCGCTTCTTCTTACAACACTCAACAGACGTCTGGGGACAGAGACCAGTTTCTCAAGTTTAGAAATAGGAATGCTCTCCCATTCATGTAATACAGGCCTCTAACTTTCAGTGTGGCTGCCCCCCGCCTGTGGAACTCTCTTCCTGACTGCCTGAGAGCTCCACAGTCACTGGTTGACTTTAAGAGCGGCTTCATGAAGACCTTTCTTTTTTTACCGAGCATACTCTACCTCCTCATGATTTTATCTTGACCTATTTCTCCAGCTCCCCGAGCGCCTTCTATGGCTGCTCACTGCACCACCTGGTAGGTGGTTGGGTTAAATGCAGAGACGAATTTCGTCTGTGTATGGGAAACATACGCAGATGACAAGATTAGACAATTATTATTATTATTATTATTATTGATTACTGTTATTGATTTTACTTGTTTTATTACTTGTTTTATTGACATTTAATTATGTTGCACTTTGTAGCACTTTGAGATTTTCATTAATGAAAAGTGCGTTATAAATTGAATTAATTATTATTATTATAATACAGGCTTCTAACTGTTCAATTGTCTTGGGCCTTCTTTGTTGCACCTTCCTCTTTATGATGCGCCAAATGTTCTCTATAGGTGAAAGATCTGGACTGCAGGCTGGACATTTCAGTACCGGATCCTTCTCCTACGTAGCCATGATGTTGTGATTGCTGCAGAATGTGGTCTGGCATTATCTTGTTGAAAAATGCAGGGTCTTCCCTGAAAGAGATGACGTCTAGATGGAGCATATGTTGTTCTAGAACCTGAACATAGTTCTCTGCATTAATGGTGCCTTTCCAGACATGCAAGCTGCCCATGCCACAAGCGCTCATGCAACCCCATACCATCAGTGATGCAGGCTTCTGAACGGAGCGTTGATAACAACTTGGGCTATCCTTGTCCTCTCTGGTCCGGATGACATGGCGTCCCAGTGTTCCATAAAGAACTTCAAATCGTGACTCATCTGACCACAGAACAGTCTTCCATTTTGCCACACTCCATTTTAAATGACCCCTGGCCCAGTGCAAACGTCTGAGCTTGTGGAGCTTGCTTAGAAATGGCTTCCTCTTTGCACTGTAGAGTTTCAGCTGGCAACGGCGGATGGCACGGTGGATTGTGTTCACTGACAATGCTTTCTGGAAGTATTCCTGAGCCCATTCTGTTATTTCCTTGACAGTGGCATTCCTGTTTGAGGTGCAGTGACGTTTAAGGGCCCGGAGATCACGAGCATCCAGTAGAGTTTTACGGCCTTGACCCTTACGCACAGCGATTGTTCCAGATTCTCTGAATCTTTTGATGATGTTATGCACGGTTTGCTATTTTACGCTGAGTAACACCATTATGGTATTGCTGCACTATCTTTCTGCACAACAATGATGGAATTGGTGATCCTCTTGCCATCTTGGCTTCTGAGAGACACTGACACTTTGAGAAGCTCTTTATATACCCAATCATGTTGTCAACTGACCTAATTAGTGTTAATTGGTCTTCCAGCTGTTTATTATATGCTCAATTTCTTTTTTCCAGCCACTTATTGCTACTTGTCCCAACTGTTTTGGGATTCGTTGACACTGTGAAATTTTGAATCAACATATTTTTCCTTTAAAATGTTACATTTACTCACATTGAACTTTTTATCTGTCATCTATGTTCTATTACGAATAAAATATTGACATTTGCCATCTCCACATCATTGCATTCAGTTTTTATTCACAATTTGGTTAGTGTCCCAACTTTTTTGGAATCCGGTTTGTATGTTTGTTTTTATAGTTTGCTGTGATAAGCTTGAACAAATTCTGTTTAGCTGAACTGTAGATCTGAGGTAGCCAAAAAAGACAAATAAGTTATGATAAACTGAAATTTTTCAAATCGCAATCTTAAAACAAAAAAACAAAACAAGCCTTGAAACGGCAGTGAGTTGTTTTGTTTGTGCAAGATGAACTCTCATGCAAATCCTTAGTGCTGTTGAGGTTGAGATGTTGGTTGATGCTTAATGGTGTACAACCTATTTGGGATTAGATTCAACATTGCATTGTATCATGTAAAGGCACTTTGAAGCCTGAAAAGAGCCGCCCTTGCCTTTCAGATGAGCAGCTATTTGTGCTTGTGCTTGGGAAGCTTTACAATTTATTTTGAACTGAGAAACCTCCTGAAATGTAGAGCAAATTGTCCTAAAAGGTTGCCCTGCATGCTTGAGGATCTCCACACGATGGTGGTGAAGTGGTGCCAGTTTTTTTTAAATAAAATGTCTAGAAACAATATGACTCTCTGTCCCAGGGTCTTCTCCCAGTCAGACATGCCCAAAGAACATCCCTAGAGAGGCTCCCAGGGAGCATTCTTACCAGATGCCTGAGCTACCCCAGCTGGCTCCTCATGATGTGGAGGAGCAGCGGTTCTACTCAGTCGCTCCCAGATCACTGAACTTCTCACCCTATCTCTAAGGGAGAGTCCAGCTGCCCTGAGAAGGAAACTCGTTTCAACTGCCTGTATCCCCAATCTCGTTCTTATCGTCACTATTCAGTTTGTAGCCATAGGTGAGGGTAGGAATGTAGACTTGCCACTAAACAGAGAGCTTTGCCTTACAGCTCATTTCCGTCTTTACCACAACGGACTGGTACAGACTGCTACAGACTGGTACAGAGTCTGCAATACTGCAGACACTGCACCAATCTGTCTGTCAATCTCATGCTCCATTCTTCTCTCACTTGTGAACAAAACCCCAAGATACTTGAACACCTCAATTTGAGGTAGAACCTCACTCTCAGCCTGAAGAGAGCAGTCCACACATTTCGGAATGAGGACCATGGCCTCAGATTTGGAGGTGCTGATTCTTATCACAGCCACGTCATACTCTGCTCCAAACCACTCCAGTGAGAGCTAAAGATCACGGCATGATGACGCCAACAGGGCTGCATCATCCACAAATAGCAGAGAAGGAATCCTGAGGCTACTGAATGAGACCCCCTCCACCCACTGGCTGCACTGAGAAATTCTGTCCATTAAAGTTATCCTGGCATAGTCCAGCCCCCACCCTATAGGGTCTGATTTACTGCTGGCAATGTGAACCAAACTCTTGCACCACTTGTATAGGAACTGAACAACCAGTAGCAACAGGCCCCCAATCCCATATTCACGGTGCACCCCCCACAGTGTACACCGAGGAATACAGTCAAACGCCTTCTCCAAGTCCACAAAACACATGTAGACCGGATAGGCAAACTTGCATGACCCCTCAAAGACCCTAGTGAGTGTAAAGAGCTGGTTTAGTGTTCCACGGTTAGGACAAAACCCTCAATGTTCCTCCTGTATCTGAGGTTCATTCAATGATCTGACTCACTTTTCCAGTACCCCTGAATATAACTTATCAGGGGGGCAAAGGAGAGCAATGCCCCAATAATTGGAGCTCACCCTCCAGTCCCCCTTTCTGAAGAGGGGAACCACCACCCCAGTTTTTCCAATCCAGTGGCACTGCCCCCAATGTCCACATGATGTTGCAAAGGCATGTCAGCAAAGATAGCCCCACAACATCCAGTGCCTTAAGGAAATCGGGACAGAACTTGTCCACTACCGGAGCCCTGCCGTAGCAGAGCTTTTTAAATACCTTGGCGACCTCAGCCACAGTTATGAACAGACCAACCCCAAGGTCCTCTGACTCAGCTTCGTCCATGGAAGACGTGCTGGTGGGATTGAGAAGGTCTGAGAAATATTCCTTCTACCTCCCGACGTAATCACTGGTTGAAGTCAACAGCACCTCACCTTCACTGAACACATGGTAAAGCGTTGCTTTCCCCTCCTAAGCTCACTAATGGTTCGCTATCTCCTCAGAGCTGACCGAGGGTCTCTATCCAAGGCCTCACCAACCTCCTTCCACATCTGCGCTTTTACGTCAGCAACAGTCAGGGCTGCGGACCTCTTAGTCCATGTCAGACATGAAAATAAGCGTAGTGTTTTATTTTTATTTTTTACATCTGTTAGATTGTATGATGGTACTTCTTAGAACAAGATCGAGAACCACTGGTCTACATAATGTTTGTCTACATCTTTAGATGAATCCAGTCTACTTGTCACACAGCTTTAGCTGGTTAAAGGGATTATGACATGATGTTGGAAATTTGCATATTTGTCACAACATATATATATCTTATATCATTCAGCTCTGTTCGTTTTTACAAAATAAATTATAAATATATTAAAATTTTATTCCAATTTATGGTAATTTTTTCTCTGGGACACGCCCCTAGAAATCTGAGAATTTATGCAAAACTTCATGTGACGTACACGTGGGCACTGGGCATAAGGCGGAGCCTGCCTTGCCCGTTTGTTTGGTGTGTTAACTGCTTTCCATACAGATTCATTTCCTGAAAGATCGCCTCTTTTTTTTTTTGGTGTAACTTGAAAAATGCCGTCACGTTGTAGCGCATTTGGGTGTTCTAATATCAGCAGTGAACAAGTGAGCCTTCACAAATTCCCAAAAGATGAGAAACTTTGCCTAGAATGGAAGTACAGAGAACTTGTGACCGATGGGTTCCTACTGAGAGTCGTATGTCTGCAGCGACCATCTTACTGCCGATCAGGTAACATCTGTAATTTTTTTATTCATGGAGGGTTTATTAATGAGAGTTTTGGATGATTTACAGTCTTAAAATGATATATCTCCGACGTGAACGGGACTGTCGGACGTTAGCTGCTATCAATATTAGCCTAGATACCAGTCAACACGGAGTGCTATTTATGTATTTTTAAATTATGTCTGCGCGATCAGGTAACATCTGTAGTTTGTTTTTATTCGGGGAGAGTCTATTAATGAGAGTTTTGGATGATTTACAGTCTTAAAATGATATATTTCAGACGCAACCTGGACCGTGTAAACAGATAGCTGCTATGAATATTAGCCTAGATACCAGTCAACACGGAGTGCTATTTTTGTATTTTTAAATAATGTCGGCACGATCAAGTAACATCAGTATGTGTTTTTATCCATCCATCCATCCATCCATCCATCCATTTTCTTCCGCTTATCCGGGGTCGGGTCGCGGGGGTAGCAGCCTAAGTAGGGAGGCCCAGACTTCCCTCTCCCCAGCCACTTGGAGCAGCTCCTCTGGGGGAATCCCAAGGCGTTCCCAGGCCAGCCGAGAAACATAGTCCCTCCAGCGTATCCTGGGTCTTCCTCTGGGTCTCCTCCCGGTGGGACATGCCCGGAACACCTCACCAGGGAGGCGTCCAGGAGGCATCCTAACCAGATGCCCGAGCCACCTCAACTGGCTCCTCTCGATGTGGAGAAGCAGCGGCTCTACTCCGAGTCCCTCCCGGATGACTGAGCTTCTCACCCTATCTCTAAGGGAGAGTCCAGCCACCCTGCGGAGAAAACTCATTTCAGCCGCTTGTATCCGAGATCTCGTTCTTTCGGTCATAACCCAAAGCTCATGACCATAGATGAGGGTGGGAACGTAGATCGATCGGTAAATTGAGAGCTTTGCCTTTTGACTCAGCTCTCTCTTCACCACGACAGACCGGTACAGCACCCGCTTCACTGCGGACGCTGCACCTATCCGCCTATCGATCTCACGCTCCAGTTTTCCCTCATTCGTGAACAAGACCCCAAGATACTTAAACTCCTCCACTTGGGGAAGGACACCCTCCCCGACCCGAAGAGGGCACGCTACCCTTTTCCGGCTCAAGACCATGGCCTTGGATTTGGAGGAACTGATCCTCATCCCAGCCGCATCACATTCAGCTGCAAACCGCTCCAGCCAGGGCCGGATCTATAATACGGGCACACCGGGCGGGTGCCCAGGGGCCCGACAGCTCAAGGGGGCCCTCTGCTGGCCAGGAGTGAGCAGTTCAGCCTGGCAGAAATTTTTTATTTTTTATTTTTTTATTGTCGCTAGACGTAGATAAAACAATGCTTTGTCCTCAATTTTCCTTATTATCCAACCCAAATAAAATAAAAAGTTGTTTTTCAAAAACAACTCATAAGTGTCTTTTAGTTTGTTGACATGACGTGTATGATTGGGAGCAGACGGCAATGCACACACTCAGTCCGGTTGGTGGCGGTAATGTGCTTAAAATAAGTTCGCCAACCGCCAATAAACAATAGAAGAAGAAGAAGCTCTGTGACCAATGAGCTGACAGCCCTTTTACACACGTGATTGAAACTACAGAATCCGGCTCATCTCATTGGTCCAGTCTTGGCAGTTCACGGAAGACACGGCAGCTACGAGGCCGCCAGACGAAGCATTGTTTCCGAGATAAATCCGTCCGAAGGTCCCCCGGCGCGCGCCGGAGCTCAACTGAGAACCAGGCCGGCCATGCTGCTTTGAAGCCCCACCAAGAGGCTCCCTGCCTGGGTACACGATCCAGAACGGCCCCCGGCGCGCGCCGGAGCTCAACTGAGAACCAGGCCGGCCATGCTGCTTTGAAGCCCCACCAAGAGGCTCCCTGCCTGGGTACACGATCCAGAACGGCCCCCGGCGCGCGCCGGAGCTCCGGCGCTCTGGACCACCAGAACCATGCACCAGGGCAGAAACTTCGTGCTGGACATGGGCACAGGAGAAAGCAGGTAAAGATAATGGATGGACGGACGGATAATAAATGTAACAAAACCAGGAGAACCCTTGAAGAAGAAGTGGAGAAGATCACTGAAAGTCTTCACCTGGTTGGCAGGTAAAAATTCAATAATTTCCAGTGTAGTTGTGAACCATGTTTAATTATTGATAGTTATAAACAAAAGTGTACAACTGACACGTACAAATAAGTACATAATTGTGAATTTAAGAGATTGCTAAAAGTGATTTTTTTTGAAGGAATATGAAAAATAACATAAGAATTTATTTGAGTTGTTTAAGATGATGTAATCTTACATTTGGTGATGCAATTAATTTTGTTCTTTGATAAATCATTGTTGTGAGTTTATTTGGGTAAAAAAGGGGCAGAGATTATAAGATTATTCTTCATCTGCTGCCTTTCATTTTATTTTGAATGTATGTTTTTTATTTTTTATTGAGTTGTTGACTTTGTTTTAGTGAAATGAATGAATTTTAATAAATAAAATAAAAATAAATACATTTACTTTACACTATGCAAACATACAACCTTGTCCATCTTTAAAAAAATCACAGTTCATATAGGTAATTAATAAATACATTTCAAAATGTAGTTTACATACTACAATGCTAAATTTATAAATATAAACAATACACGTTTTTCCATTTATTTATCACTACATAACCTAGGCTATGTGTCACTAATGAATTTTTTAACACCTTTTGGCAGGCTAAACATGTATGGATGAGCTGTATGAGGAATGTGTGACTGCAAACAGCCTGAGGTGAGGTGGTCTCACCTCAGGAGAAAGAAAGGTGGCAGTCCCAGGGAACAGCAGAGAAGTGGATGCAGCTGACCTCCCCAACAGAACACCTGAACTCACACCTGGCCTCAAATGCTCCCATCATTCATGGTTGAGTTCCATGTGATCCAGGTTTGAACTTGAGAAAAACATCATACAGACTGTCTACCTACACTTCAATCAAAGTAAGGGAATTCTTTTTCTTTTTCTGCTGCTTCGAGCTTTCTTAGAGCTCATGGACTTGTTTTTCATGCACGTGGGCATGGACTGCACACCAAGGCACTGGTGTCACTATGGTTGCAACATGTTTCTGATGGATGTGATTTGCTACTGGTTTGCTGCTGATTGATGTCAATGCAGTAGCTGCTGCTCTTTCAGAAGTGTTCATGTTTGACATCATTTGCTGATGAAGGATGGATGGATGGATGGATGGGATTTGCTGCTGAATGATGTCAATACAGTAGTATTATATATACAATACAGTCAATACAGTAGTATATAGTAGTAGTCAATACAATATATATATATATATATATATATATATATATATATATATATATATATATATATATATATAGTAAAATGGGTGTTAGGTTAGGGAGGGGGCCCTGTGAGCTTC
>JBBPBX010015685.1:6459-43162 GCA_038048925.1 Garcialebias charrua
GGGGGGGGGACACGGTTATTTGAAAACTTGTGTTTTGTTTAAAAACATAATTAGTGCATCATTAACGGAAAGTATACAATTTATAACTTATAATGTATTTATATCAATGCGTTTATAAAAAAATATGTATGAGCTGTTTTAGTATTTTGGCGATCCACTTTAAAAAGTTCCCCCCCGAACAAAACTCAAAATGGTTTGACCCACACTAGCTGCGTCGTTCAGTCAGCTACGACTGCAAATCAATGAAGCCGCCCGTCGGACAAACAGGGCTGGGCGAACAAAGTTGGGACAATTTGTCGGAGGTTTATTTATTTATTTATTTCCTGTTACGGAATACTCGATAACAAGGATATGCATACAGCAAATATGGGCAGAAACTTGTTTTTTGCTCTTTTAACGAATTAAAAAGGATATTTTTCACCATCAGTTTTTAACTTATACGTGGAGTTTATTACGTGATTGCTTTCATCACGTAAAACCATCGCCGACTGAGGATGATTTTTGCAAATACTGGCAACCTACTGAGGACTCCATATCGAAAACAGGTAATTGATATATCTATACTAAAAATCCAGACACTTGAGACACTTAAACTAAACCAGAACGTCACAAAAATATGTCTTTCAGTGGTAGCAAACCTCGATGTGAGCGAAAGACTGTGGTGTCTACGATGTAATCCTCTGTGAATATTGAGAATTCCTCCTTCTTTGTCCAGAATACACAAACAGACGAAGACATGCTGTTCTGACAGCTTCCCATCACAATAAACGTTTTGAATTACAGTATAAGCTAACCATTAGCATCTCTTAGCCAAAAAGGTAAACAAAACAGTTTCTGTTTGAGGTCTCTGGGCTGGCTACTGTTTTGGTTGTTCTCTGTTTTCTTTCAGTCTAAACAAGCCATTCATTTCCCCTCTGGGACTTTGCTATATAGCATTAATCATATGTGTGTTACTGCACATCATTTCACTGTAAAGATGACTAAATATGGGCTTTATCTTTATCCCATGCAGATGTTCGGAACATTGTTTGACTGAAACAGTTCTATTCAACACTTCTCATGTTGTTATCCTGCCATTGGGCGAGGCCTGTTACTGGAAACCTTGTGTGTATTTCCGGAGAGAGCGTGACGGCCCTGCTGGTCTGGAGCTGGCTGATAAGATGTCATCCTCTACATGTCTCTCACAGGGCTGCTTGTTTCTAATAAGCAGCTGCATGAAAACAAAAACCACACTCAGAGTCCAACAAGAGCACAACGTCGCTCCTAAATCAGAAACGGGGAAAAACGAGGCTCAACTTTCTCAGCTTGTGCATTTGAACACAATGAATTATTTTCCAACCTTTCCTATTTGTTGGGATTGTGACTGATAGACCACGGACGTTTAATCTCCAGAAAGAAAGAAAAACCCATAACACAGTTGGTCAGAGTTGTTTCATGCTGAAGGCATGTGAGGCAGTTGACCAGTGGGTCCCGAGAGAAGATCCTCTAGGCCGAAGTTCAGACTTGGATTGCTCAATCCTATCACCACTTCATGCTTGGGATTCCATAAACTTCCTCTCGGCTTGGGATTCGTGAGGGAGGGAAGAGGGTGATGGGGGGAGGTAAGCAGTGTCAGAGAGTTAGGGAAAGGATAAATTCCTGAAGAGAAAGTTCTGTCAGATTAGTAGATATGTGGGTTTTGTCAACATAAAGCACAAGGATTCCCATAACGGAGAAAGCTTTGCGCAACAACACAGAAGAGTTGCCTATTTAACACGTAAAGGCATTGAAACAGTAATGCACCCTTTGTGCTGACCATTAAAGTGTGATGGGGATTGTTGTGCACATATGAATAGCTGCTCACTGAAACAATAATCCTCATCCTCACACTGAAAAGAAGCACAAATGATGTACCACATTCAGAATTTTGTCTTCTTTGTTTCTTACATTGTAAGATTATCGCAGGAATTTACCGTTTTGACTTCAAGCAGTGTTTCCGTTTCATCGTTGGGTCACAATAAAATTACGTGAATCCTGTTCAGTTTCCTTTTCGTGCAGAGTTAAAGTCAACCTGTTGTGATTGTTCCCTCTCCAGCCACCTGTTGGCCTGCGGTCGCACCCCATGGCTCCGCCCAGCCCGAGCGCCAACAGTAGCAGCAGCAACACCGGAGGATGGGAACAGCTCAGCAAAACAAACCTCTACATTCGAGGCTTACTCCCTTCAACCACTGACCATGACCTGGTCAAACTCTGTCATCCGTGAGTAACACACTTCCTCTTATTCTTATCAGCCATTGATTTTTTCTTTTCTTTTTGAACTTGGTTTCAGTTTTCAGTGAAATTCAATTATTGACATAAACTGGAGAGCAAAAAGGTTAGATAGAAGACGGATGGTTAGCCTTTCTCACAGAAATTTTTGAAGCGGGGTCTGATGTGGTTTTGTTACCCAGCAGTGTCGTGTCTGAAAGCACAGTGTCAAGAGTTTTATCTGCTGCTGAGAGCTCTGAGCCAGCAACGCAGAGCCGAACTAGTATGTAACCAATGACACTTCTGTCACCACGATGCTTCTGTGATGCTGGTTAGTTACTAAACACTGATGCAAGACTGAGCTGCCTGTTTGGTCAGTGTGAAATACCAAGGGGGGAGCAATGGCAGTCAAAAGAGGACTTCTTTCTTGTACCAATAAGCTACTACCAACGTGCAAACACAGCTATTAGAAAAATGCTAGTAGAATTTAAAAAGTAGACATTCACGAGAAAACATGATTTATGAAACATTTCCTATGTGCAAATAAGAAAAATGTCACTGCATTAAAACGTTGTAGTGTCACGTACATCCATCCATTATCTTTTACCCGCTTCTTCCATTTTGGGTCACGGGGGTCGCCGGTGCCCATGTCCAGCAGTCACTGTGCGAGAGGCGGGGTACATCCTGGACGGGTCGCAAGTCCATCACAGGGACACGTAGAGACAAACAACCATTCACTTTCTCACTCACACCTAGGGACAATTTAGAGTTACCAATCAGTCTAACATGCACATTTTTGGTCTGTGGGAGGAAATGGGAGCACCCGGAGAAAACCCACGCATGCACGGAGTGAACATGCAAACTCCACCCAGAAAGGCCCCCGGACTGGGATTTGAACCAGGGACCTGCTCGCTGAGAGGCAGCAGCTCTACCAGTTGCGCCACCGTGCTGCCCCGTGTCACATACATGTTAAATTAATAGAACGACCACGAACATTCTTCAGAAATTTCATTTCCTTTTATTCTGAAGCCGTATGTTGAATGTAGTGCTAAATAGGAGAAGTATAATTTCCACAGTATACTTTTTTATTGAAAATTTAAGCAGATTTACACCTTAGTTTTTATTTCTTCAAGAAAGACATATTGGACAATTAGATGTGGCGGAACGAGATTATTTACACAGGGTCCCAGTTACATCCAACAATAAAATGTAAAGTAAAACAGTGCCTGTAATTAGTGCTGTGCGATATGACGATATATATCGTGGGGATGATAGAAACGTGTCTATCGTGCTACTTTCCTTCTATCGTCTCTATCGTGATAAATAAGAATAAAAAAATAACTGTCGCAAAGAAGCTTCATATTGTGGTTTTGCGAGATGACGGCGCTGCTTTATGTTTGACGCACGCGCGGGTTTGCGACACATGCTTTACGTTGTTAAACTCGAGAGCGGAGGCATGAAGCCGGTGTCACAACAAGGAGAAAACAGCTGCACAGGCAGCCCAAGAAGAAGAACTTTTACCAAAAAGAGGGGGAAGCTCACCTTGTTAGCTTCCATTATTTCGCTCCGCTGAAACTCGGAGACAAAATGGGTCCAGAGGACACGAACCCAGAGTCCAACCGAGTCCGAACTCGGGTCCAGTTAACCAATACAAAACAGACCAGAGACACAACAGAACCGCAATCAAACGCAACGTTTTCTCTTTTCTGTTTCTTGCCTTGTTTACTCCAGATTCCAGAGCGGATTTCTTCTTCGTGGGTTTTATTAGCAGCCGTTGTTTTACCGCCACCTGCAGGAAAAATTTGGACCAAAGTAGAAACTACTTTGGTCCAAATTTCCTTGTTATTTTTGTTCACATTCTTATAATTGTAACTGTACCTGTAGTAAAATAATAAAAAAAAACTTTGGTCCAAATTTCTCCTGTACACACACACACATCGTGTTGTATATATCGTGATATATATCGTTAACGTGATATAAAAAAAGTCCATATCGTGATATATGATTTTTTTCCATATCGCCCAGCACTACCGGTAATAAGATCTAAGATATGAAGTACGAAAAACATAAACTAAATAAAGTATACGTATCTAAAAAAGCTAAGTCTGGTCCTCTGGACATTCAAAAAATTTGTTTTTTGAATGTCCAGAGGACCAGACTTAGCTTTTTTAGATTTTTCTACCTGGATTATTGAGCATGCATCAGGGTAAATACAGTATACATTAAGCAAGCACTAATAGCATAAAAACAATACCCTGAACATCAGCACAAACATGAGTCTGAGTGAGTAGATGTGCACACATGAACACAGCTACATGAAACAGATCAGCAGCAACATGATGTGATTTTTCACAGTGATTATTCTGGTTAGAGATTCATGAGTCTAACAGCCTCAGGGTAGAAGCTGTTCCTCAGTCTAGTGGTTCTACACTTAATGCTCCTTAACCTCCTTCCTGAGGGGAGCAGGGCAAAAAGTGTGTGTGTTGGGTGAGTGTGGTCCTTCATGATGCAGGTGGCCCTCTTCCTGCATCTAGAGGTGTAGATGTCTATGATGGTGGGGAGGCTGACTGACTGAATTATTGATCCTAACATGTCTTTAACTTATAAACTTCTGATAGATTCTGAAATGTGTCAACATTGGGTACAAAAGTTCTAAAACTCTTAGATGCAACTGAGGTCAATCTGAGCTTTTTTAATGTCCATTTGTGTGTCACAGGGGTTTTATTTTACCAACTCTTGTGTAACTGAGAAACGAGGGCAGTGGGGTGGTGACTTAATTGTTTTTATTGTCCTTTGCATTCAAGATTTCTAAAAGATCCAAATATATTAACTCATAGTGGTGTTATCAATGTTATGTCAGTACAAATAAACACTTTATTTGAAGATATCGTCAAAGGGGCTGCAAGAGCAAATATGCCCTTTGCTACACAAACTGAGATTAGAGTTCATGAGAAAGACAGGTCACAAGTTCACACTCTTTCCTCTGGTTAAGTATCCTCCATAATTCCTGACTAAAAGTTCCTTCAGATTTTTGGGCTGCAATGTAAATGTTGTAGTTTGTATCAGTAATCCATCAAAATATGGGTTTAAGAACATTTGAGGTTGAAAACTTTGTATTTTTCAAAACTCATCAGTTCTCAGGCTGTTGTGCATAGTACTGTACAGGTATATACTTTACAAAAGAATGACTTGGTATTTGGAGAATAAAAACTGTTTTGTATTTTTAGTCTTTAATAATCCATTTTTGCAGATTCTCCATTTAAAGTCGTTAGAGAAATGTCAGTGTTCTTTTAAATGTTCTCGTCTGTCTGTGCTTGTAGTTGTTATCATGAGCGCTTCACTCTAATCTGTGTCTAGTCCTTTTACCTTTCTTTTGAAACTATGACGACAACAACATAAACACGATCAGGGACTTTTGACTGTGTGGTTTTCTGTGGTAATTGTTTGCCCAGCCTTATTATCAGCTGTCTGTGAGAAACAAATGGAAGAGATACTTAAATATAACGTCAAGTCTTTTTGTTTAGATTTCTCTTCATATCAAAAAGAAAATAGATTTATCCTCAAAGTATAGGGGTTTTACCACCTTGGTGCCAAACCAACATCATTTTTTTTTTAAACATAAAATTTGCTAAGCTTGATGTAGTTTGGCACAAAAGAGGACTGGTTGAGATTAGTGTTTTGTACATACCGGTATATTGAGGTTTTCAGCTCCACATTGAAACCACTTCCTGTTTCTCATGTTTTTGCAGTGATGTCATGGATTGTTGCTCAATCCTCCCTCTGTGTGTGTGTTTTATAACTGGCTCCGTCTGGTGCACTGCCCTGCTTACAAAACTTCTCCTTTCTATCCCCTCCATAGGTATGGCAAAATAGTGTCGACAAAAGCCATTCTGGACAAAGCTACAAATAAGTGTAAAGGTATGCAACGTTCCGTTTCTCTCATATCGTCCCTGTGTAAAGAGAATAATGCATCGCTTTCTCCAAGGTCCCCTTGCAGTCAGATAGATGTCCCAAATCGTTCTTGAGATATGTAGTTTCAGTTGATTAGGCCAAACCAGGAAGCAGACGTTCAGGCTGCGGTTATTTTCGGCTGCAGCCCTCGTCAGTTTGTGAGTCACAAACGTGCTTCCTGGGAAGAAGTGCCCGACGTTTCCTCTTCCTGCTGAGTGGCATGGTTGGTCATGGTTCAGTTCTAGTGGACTACCCTCCTCTTGACAAAGAGGGACTCACTGATTTTCTGCAGTGGTGATGAGATTAGGAGAGTGCTTTGTCACTCTTGGGATTATGCAGATGCCGGTTAATAAAAGGCTCTTGGTGAAAGTGGGTGCCCTCAAAGAGCCTGGAATGTCGACCTCAGGTGGCTTTAGGAGCAACCTCGTGCGGTCTTAAATTTAATGTCATTCTGCGCCCCTTGCTAAAGCTGTTGTTTAAGTATTTTAATCATTATTAAATTAAGAGTTCACTTTAGTAACTGAGTGACCTCTAATTCTGCTGACAGAGCTCATCGTAACGTTTTAAATACCGGTAGGTTAAATATAACAAGCGCAGTAGAGGATCAAGTATAAAGGTGCACCCTGTGTGCACCCCACAGGACAAAGAGCTGACCTGAGCTATCGGTTTCTGCATCCTCAGCTGTTTTTGGCTATGACTTTCACTCACACGCACAAACAAAGAACGCCGATACAACTAACCTTTAGTACCGTATTTTCCGGTGTATATGTCGCACCTTTTAATGTTTTTTTCAAGGCCTGCGACCTACTGTATATATGGCTTGTTATCACTTTCGGCGAAACAAATTTTAAATCCAGCTCATTTCACAATTACGTTCATTTATTAAGGAAAAGTTCAGCTCAGACATATATTTGCTATAATTTTTATCAAACAAATAATTGTTTTTAAGTGTTAATCTTCTTAAAAGCCTTGCTGTGCGCTCCTGTGGCAGACATTTGCAGCAGAGCTAAACGTAGGTGCGACCTATACACCGGTGCGACCTATCTAGGGATTTTTCCAATCTATTGGTGATAATTGGACAGTGCGACATATACACAGGTGCGACCTATACACTAACCTTTAGTACTTCATAAAGAAACATAAAGCACATGAACAAAACACAACACAGTGCTTCTACCACTGACTGTGCCGCATGCCTCCCCAGGTTATGGTTTCGTGGATTTCGACAGCCCTGCTGCAGCTCAGAAGGCCATGGCTGCCCTCAAGAGCAACGGCGTTCAAGCTCAGATGGCAAAGGTAAGAATTTATTACGGACCTAATCTGGATATCAAATGCATACAGGTCACACAGTAACACTCACCCTTCTCATGGTTGAGCAGGCAATTTAAATTTAATCCTTGTAGGATTAAATAGCAGAGCAGGGATCCTTGACTCAAAGAGTGTATTTTGCTTTTTAGTCTGTAATCTCATCAGTGATTCACAGAGTTGAGTCATGAAGTTATGTGCTGTGTTGTGTATATTTGATCATGTTCTTCTAAGGAACCATAGCAATTTGAGATGTACAGTACGCTCAGCACCAGAAGTTGGCAGCCATATCTTTTGTTTATTGCAGCTGGCGTGTCTGTTTGCCTGTCTGTCAGTCATAGAAATGTTTGCCGCTCTGACTGTGTTGATAATTGTTTAAAGGCGTTACTGCAGTGAAAAGAGTTGCAATGTAGAAAATACGACTTTGCATTCAGTCATCCTGCCAATGTTTTGTTTGTACTAGATCAGTACAGTATTGGATATACAGGTAGTCCCCGACTTACGAGCGAGTTCCGTTCCTCCGAGTATCTCGTAAGGCGAAATCTCGTAATTCGGGGACTACCTTTTTTTAAATTTTATTATTATTTTTTTTATATACCGCATGAGCACGTACATAAGAGATAAGAGATAAGAGATTTATTTATTAACATTGCACCGAAATACAACGTGATTATGTAGCACAGTCGTCCGGAAGAGGGAAGAGTATGCAAGCTGCAGCATTTCCAAACACATTACATGTTCTTCTGCGCGGCCGCGCTCATCCGTCTCCGGATGAAGGTCAAACAGATATGGAAAAAGGAAAAACACAATAGGTATCATTTGTGATATTCAAAAAAAGAATCTATCAAAGATTGCCTTAAGACACTCTATGATAAAGTCCCAAAAACTCTATCAGCGATAAGCACAACCAGACAAGACATTGTTGCAGATTTATGACGGCAGGCAGGGAGGAACAGTCTGTGTGTATCAGCTCCAGATAAGAACAGTTCGCAGGTCTCACAGCTCGGCTCCAACCGAGAACGCACACAACACAGAGGCCTCTGGGGGGGAGGCGGGGGGAGGGCAGCGGGTCCCTTCAGCTCCCAGCTCAGGAGAAGATTTGTAGACAGCCTTCAGTCCAAGGCCAGAGGCCAGATTAGATTAGTTTAGTTGCTTTATTTTTCAGTCAGGCCACAGTGTTCTTTTTACTGCAGTCTTTAAGTCCAGGTGCTGTTTCTGGGTCCAAATCGCCGAATCGAAAGAGGTTCCAAGCTAAAAAGATCCTTCCGTATGTGCCCTGTTTTAATTCGGACGGCTGTAAACGAGTCCCACACACCGCAGGTCTGCGGCAGCCACCGCTTCTCCCACCGTGTGGTCCAGCCCGTACAACAGCTGGGAAGGTCATTCATAGCCTGGATCAAAGCATTTTCGCTGAGCGGAAGTCTCGCAAGCACGCCGATCGCTGCGGTCCTCCTCAGCCCTTCAGTGGCAGACAGCCACCAGTATCCCAATAAACCACAGAGATTCCACGTCCCCGACAGAGAGAGCGGACAGTTACATTAGCCTGCTCATCGAGTCCATAATGTAGCTCACCGCATGCGTGTCGGTAGGGCGCCCTGGCTCTCCCTGGCCAGTGCGCTTCGCGGAAATTTTTGTTATCGATAGTATCGATAGATGAAATAGCCCAGAAAACAGTCCACGCACATAAATCCATCCCAAATTGGTTCGAGCGAGCGCTGAAGAGTAACAGACGAGACAAATGCAGAAGCAGGGGGGGGGGAAACCAGGGAGGTTTAGGAGCAAAAGGAGATGCGACCAGCCTTGCCGAGAAGCGGAAGTAATGTGCAGTAATGAACAGTTACCAAGCATTTCAACTATCCTAACACTTTAAAATACTTTAAAACATTTATGAAAAGGGTAGCATGCCCTCTCCGGGTCGGGGAGGAGGTCCTGCCCCAAGTGGAGGAGTTTAAGTATCTCGGGGTCTTGTTCACGAATGAGGGAAAACTGGAGCGTGAGATCGATAGGCGGATAGGTGCAGCGTCCGCAGTGAAGCGGGCGCTGTACCGGTCTGTCGTGGTGAAGAGAGAGCTGAGTCAAAAGGCAAAGCTCTCAATTTACCGATCGATCTACGTTCCCACCCTCATCTATGGTCATGAGCTTTGGGTTATGACCGAAAGAACAAGATCTCGGATACAAGCGGCTGAAATGAGTTTTCTCCGCAGGGTGGCTGGACTCTCCCTTAGAGATAGGGTGAGAAGCTCAGTCATCCGGGAGGGACTCGGAGTAGAGCCGTTGCTTCTCCACATCGAGAGGAGCCAGTTGAGGTGGCTCGGGCATCTGGTTAGGATGCCTCCTGGACGCCTCCCTGGTGAGGTGTTCCGGGCATGTCCCACCGGGAGGAGACCCAGAGGAAGACCCAGGACGCGCTGGAGGGACTATGTTTCTCGGCTGGCCTGGGAACGCCTTGGGATTCCCCCAGAGGAGCTGCTCCAAGTGGCTGGGGAGAGGGAAGTCTGGGCCTCCCTACTTAGGCTGCTACCCCCGCGACCCGACCCCGGATAAGCGGAAGAAGATGGATGGATGGATGGATGGATAAAAAATTAATTTCTTACTTTGAGCTGCTGTTTGCCTCCGCTCCGCTGCATTACGTCCTAGCTTTCCAGCTTTCTGTAGCACCATGCAGTCCAAACCCTTTACAGGAAGGACTGTTAGTATGCTATCTTCATACATTTGGAGCCAGAAAAAAGTTTTAATAAGTTTTAATAACTTACCGAAAGCCGTCTGCGTGCGCCGCCATTAGCTGCACCTGTTAGCATTTAGCCCCACCGAGTCCGCAGCTACGGGCAGTCCGGTTTAGCTGCACGTCCAAAAAGGCTGTCGGCTTTGTTATTCCAAGTTAGCTTGGTGTACCCCGATATCTTCGGCTTCCAGTCCGACATCGAGGCGAGCTCCAGGAACCTCTGATCGCACAAAGCCGGCTGTCCGGTGGAGCTACGAGGCTTGAGCTAACTGGCTAATGTTAGCTCGTTCCTCCTCCGGCACACAGCCCGCTTAGCTCCGCTCGTTGCATGTGGCGCTTTGGGAGCGATCCGCGGCTGCTGCTCCAGTCCAGACACATACACAAAGTTCACCGAGTGTTTCCAGCTAATTTATCCGTATGAGGCAACCTCTGATCGGACGCACGTTCCTCAAAAGCTAGCAGCTCCCGGCCGCAGATGCCGGCATTTCCAATCCCCGCCCGCTTAGCTCCGCTCGTTGCATGGTCAGGCGGCAGCGATCCGCTCGTTTTATGTCTGCCGGCTGCTTGTTGGGAGCGATCGCTAATACGCTAAAAATTGAAATAAAACATAAAAATAACAATTATACTTTATTTATAAAGCCATTTAAAACAACCACAGCTGCAACAAAGTGCTGTACACATGAAATTAAGAACATTTAAACACACACACAAAAAAAAAATATATATATATATATTTTTTTTCATATTTTTATTAAATATGATAACCTCGTAAATCCGGGACCTCGTAAGTAAGAGCGCTCGTAAGTCGGGGACTGCCTGTACATTCATGTTGATGTGGCTCAGTTTACAGAGGGTTGTTGCAGTTTAGGTGCATCAAACTTGATTTTGAAGTTGTGGAACTGTATTCTTAGTCGCCTCTGTTTTTAACACGTCCACCTTTCTCCTGCTGTACACTCAGCTGAGGCTGCTTTTTCATTTTAATATTTTTCTCACCTCATTTTGGTTTGATTTTGGGAGAAATCTGTTTCAGCTCTGCTGTGCTGTTATCTGTGGTGCTTTAGTAAATCTCACCCTCCTTTGTGGCTTGTTTGTTGATCTGGTCAGTTGTTTTATGATGTATACAATTCAACAGTCTACTATTTTTACAGTAAACCCGGAAACACTGATAATCCTATGACTACTTGCAAACATTTAAATCACACACAAAGTTATATAATTTAAAATGACTTAACTGGGAAAACAAAACTGATAAAAAATAAAAGGATCAAGTTTTATGATGCATTTGTCTTAAGGCAGAACTTGGATCTGTATTTTTTTTTTTATCCAACCTAACTACAACTTGGAAAACCAGTTGATATCATGAATTGCTGTGCTCAGTGTCTGTTAAGTTTTATTAGTAGTAAAAGCCAATAACACTGTACAGGAAGCCCTCGAGTTACATCAGGGATTGGGACCTACGGGTGTGACTTAGGTCGATGTTGTCGTACCTCGCAGACCAAAAACACCTGCCTGTCGTAGGTCCGCGTTTCTGACATAGGTCGCGGCTATACCGCTAACGGAGCGCCGCACACATATTTAATGGCATGAGACTGAACAAGCAGACATACTAGGCCATAAACATGCACAGAACTGTACAGTAAATGAATACAGTACTGTACAATAAATAAAAAATATAATGTCTTACTTTGAGCTGGTCAAAGCCTGCCTTCGTCTTTTAGCATCAGCTCGCACCCGTCCGAGCTCCCCCAGCTTCCTTACGCTCCACACGCACACACGTGGTCAAAACTGTTTAAAAGAATGACTGTTAGCTTCTTAACTTCATACATTTGGAGCCAGAAAAAAAAAAAACTTACCGTATTTTCTGGTGTATAGGTCGCACCTGTGTATAGGTCGCAGTGTCTAATATTTATCAATAAACTGGAAAAATTCGTAAATAGGTCGCACCGGTGTATAGGTCGCACCGGTGTATAGGTCGCACCTAGGTCGCACCTACATTTGTTAGCTGCCATTTTTGTAAGACTGTGTCTCACTTTAATTTTTGTCAATAAATTATTACAAATCAGCTTATTTCAAAATGTAAATACCACCAACATCATTAAAATTAAACTACAGACTCCTAAAAAAATGTTTGTTGGCTGCCTTTTTTGTAAAACTGTGTCTCACTTTGATATTTGTTAATAAATTATTACAAATCAGCTTATTTCAAAATGTAAATACCACCAACATCATTAAAATTAAACTACAGACTCCTAAAAAAATGTTTGTTGGCTGCCTTTTTTGTAAGACTGTGTCTCACTTTAATTTTTGTTAATAAATGACAAATCAGTTGCAGCTGAAGGTGATCTGCTCAGAGTTGCAGCTGCTGTGGAAACCAGTGCAGGATAGCTGCAGCAATTTTATTATATTTTACTAGATTTTATCACTTGTTTTATTTTATTTATTTTTTAAGCAAGCCTAATCTGCATCCACATGATTTTATCTTTGATCTTAGTCGATATTATTATTGATTTTATTTGATTTTATCACTTGTTTCATTTTGATCTTTGCTTTGTTACACTTTGTAGCACTTTGAGATTTTTATTAATGAAAAGTGCATTATAAATGGAATTCATTATTATTATTATTATTATTATTATCTGGAGGTGGAGCTGACTGTGAGCTGAAATATGCAGCATCTGGAGGAGCAGCTGATTGAAATGCACTTTGACAGTTAAATAAATCTGTAAATAAAGCAGAATACTGGTACAGGCCTCTTTAGCGATCATAGCGGCCGAAACTGGTACTGCACTTGCACTGCCCCCTGGTGGCCGAAACTGGTACTGCACCATTTTATGCAACAGGGGAAAAGGGCCATAACTCAGCCAAAAATTGGTCTAAAAATATGAAAAAAAATCCATAAATAGGTCGCACTGGTGTATAGGTCGCAGGCCTTGAAAAAACCATAAAAAGGTGCGACCTATACACCGGAAAATACGGTACTGAAAGCCGTTTCTCCGCGATAATCCTCCATCCAAAACAAGCTCGGCGTTAGCTACGGTTAGGCCCCGCCATTAGCAGCAATGGTTAGCATGTCAGTTCATTCAAAAAGGCTGTCGGCTTTGTATCTCCGCGTTAGCTCGGTGTCCCCCGACTGCCAGGCGGACATTTGCGGCGAGCTCCCGGCCGCAGATGGCCCCTCCGCGGCATGTCGGCTCGGTGTCTTCGCCTGTGTTAGCTGCTCTGTTAGCTGCTGTCGTTAGCATGTCGGGCGGCGTTGTGGGAGCGATCGCGGGGCGATCCGCGGCTGCTCCTCCGGGCCTGAGACGTCCACAGAGTTGACCGAGTGTTTCCAGCAAATTTATCCGTATGAGGCAACCCTGATCGGACACACAGTCCTCTAGAGCCAGCTGACAGGAGCATCTATGGCGGAGCTCCATTGACCGCAATTGTAAAATGGCGACCGGAAACGACCGGAAGTTGCGTAAATACGATAAAATTGTAATAAAAACGTAATATTAATAATTATACTTTATTTATAAAGCCATTTAAAACAACCACAGCTGCAACAAAGTGCTATACACATGAAATTAATAACATTTAAACACACAAAAAAAAAAAACATTTTTAATCATATTTTTATTAAATATGATAAAATCGTAAGTCTGAGTTGCCGTAGGTCGCGGGTGACGTAGGTCGAGGGTTTGCTGTACATATACAGGTGACCCCCTAGTTACGTACGAGTTGGGGAGATAAGAACTGTTCGCAGCTCGATTCTGCCGTAGCTAGGGGGTGAAAATAGCGTCCAGTTCGTAGGTCCTTATTCCGTTCGTAGGTCGTGGAAATACCGCTAACGGAGCGCGCGCACACATTTAAGCATGTACAGTAGTGTACTGTAATGTTAAACATTGCTATTCACATTTACAGAATAAATAAAAATATAATTTCTTACTTTGAGATGGTCAAAGCCGACATCTTAGGTTGCCATGCGTTGATTGTTGTCGGGCCGAGCAGCGCGGCGGCCGGCGAGTGAACCACCGCAGCTGCTCGAGACCTGTGTTAGCTAGCTGGCTAGCTTCTGCTAGCCAAGCCATGAGCTGGTGTTGGAGCGGCGGCGCGATCGGCGATCAATCTGCAGCTGCTGCTCCAGCCTGAGACGTCCACAGAGCTCACAGAGCGATTCCAGCTAGTAATTAATCCATATGATGCGATCCTGGTCACCAGTCTTCAAAGGCCGGCTCCCGGCAGCTAACCTAAAATGGCGTCCGGTGTTCTACATTAATTTGTGACCGGAGACCCCCGTGACTGAACCTAAAATGGTGTCCGGTGTTCTGTATTTTTTTATTTTTTTTTTATACAGTAATTTCATATTTTTATTAAATATGATACGTTCGTAGGACCCGTGGTTCGCAGGTCGGTGGAGTCGTAGGTCGGGGGTTTGCTGTATTACTCTTTTTTTTGTATGGATTCAAACTCTGGAGCAACAACTCGTTTCCTAATAATAATAATAGTCCAGTACTGTATGTGTGACTGATTTAATAAAATATTGGCTGACAGAAAATAAAATAAATTGTTAATTAGTCAGAGTCAGAGTCAGAGTCAGAGAGTCTTTATTGTCATTTGCACCGCATGTGGTACATGAGATGAAAACGAGATTATGTACACGAGGTCCCAGTTACATCCAACAACAAATGAAAGAGAAAAACAGTAATAACATCGAGAACTAACTAAGAAAAACATCAACTAGTAATACACTAAGCCTAATATAGTGGGAATAAACAGCAGCACGAACATGAGTTTGTATGAGCAGATGGTCACAGATGGTCACAGATGAACACAGCAACAAGAAAACATATCAGCATCACCATGATGTGATATTTTGCAGTGTTTATTTTAATTTTATTTTTATTTATTCATGAGTCTAACAGCCTCAGGGTAGAAGCTGTTCCTCAGTCTAGTGGTTCTACACTTGATGCTCCTCAACCTCCGTCCTGAGGGGAGTGGGGCAAAGAGTGAGTGTGCTGGATGAGTGAGGTCTTTCATGATACAGGTGGCTCTTTTCCTGCATCTAGAGGTGTAAATGTCTGTGATGGTGGGGAGACTGACTCCAACAGACTTCTGTGCAGCCTTCACCACTCTCTGCAGAGCTTTCCTCTCTTCAACTGTGCAGCCTCCATGCCACACGTTGATGCTGGAGCACAGGATGCTCTCCACTGCACACCTGTAGAACGAGGTGAGAACTGGGCTGCTCAGACCGGCTCGTCTCAGCCGTCTGAGGAAGTAGAGTCTCTGATGACCTTTCTTGATCAGGCTGGTGGTGTTGTTGCTCCAGCTGAGGTTATCATTCATGTGTACACCCAGGTATTTGTAGCTGGAGACCACTTCCACTGCAGACCCACCTATTATCAGTGGGGCATGGGTGTGTTTGTTCCTTCTGAAGTCCACAATCATCTCCTTTGTCTTCTTCACATTCATGTGAAGATTATTCTCTTTGCACCAGCTCTCCAGGTGTTCCACCTCCTGTCTGTAGCTGGACTCATCATTGTTTGTGATGCATCCCACCACCGCTGTATCATCTGCAAACTTAACAATATGACAGCCTGGAAGTGTGGCTGTACAATCATATGTGAGCAGAGTGAACAGAAGGGGGCTCAGCACACATCCCTGAGGAGAGCCAGTGCTGAGGGTTATGGTGGAGGAGGAGAAGTTGTGGATCTTCACGGACTGTGGTCTGTCTGTTAAGAAGTCTAGTACCCAGTTACAAATAGAGGGGCTTAGTCCAAGTGTAGATAGTTTGTCTATCAGAGTTTGGGGGATCATGGTGTTGAAGGCAGATGTGAAGTCCACAAAGAGCAGACGCACGTATGAGTCCTTCTGATCCAGGTGGGTGAGAGCAGTGTGGACCACGGAAGAAATGGCGTCCTCTGTTGATCGGTTCTCACGGTATGCGTATTGATGAGGGTCCTCGTTGATGTTGACGGTTGTCTTGATGTGGGACATGACCAGTTTCTCAAAACATTTAGCGACTATCGGGGTGAGGGCCACCGGTCTATAGTCATTCAGACCAGTCACTGTGGAGCTCTTTGGGACTGGGATGATGGTCGCGGTCTTCAGGCAGGTGGGAACTGACTCCAGTGCAAGTGAGGTGGTGAAGATGTCAGCCAGCACCTCACAGAGCTGGTCCGCACATTCCTTCAGAACTTTCCCTGGGATGTTGTCTGGTCCGGTTGCTTTATGAGGATTAATCTTTCTGAGACTGCCTCTCACTTCTGCTGCGGACACCCAGAGATGCTCTTCATCTGGTGATGAGGTGACTTTACAGCTGATATCACCACTTTTCTTTAGTGAGGCAGCCATATTGGATTTTGATGTCAGGGCTGATGAGAAACCCTCAACTTTCCAAGCCAGAATTCCAGTTTTTTTTTTTCATGAATAAACGTTTCTGACTTTTTAGTACACATGAAAAGCCAAATCACCCTCAAAGGGTTAAACACATCTACCGTAATTTACTTTTGATGAGTAAAACAAGCCTGAACGTTCAAAAAGACCACAGTTTCTTATTCTCACTGCAAAACATTCTGGTGAGAATATTTAAGCTTTCAATCTGCAGCTGGATAGAGATCTCTGTCATTACTCAAAGCTTTGCACGTATACAGTATCTTGAAAAGTGACAAACTGAAGAAATCCGTGTGGTTGGGATGAAGTGGAAGTGTGTTGGAAACATGACTCTTCAGTCAGTTTTGCTCTGCTCTGCTGAACATTTAGAGAAGCACTTGAAGACAGAGAGAGCCAAACATTATTGACATGATCTAAAAAAGTTAAGTCTGGTCCTCTGGACATTC
This sequence comes from Garcialebias charrua, assembly GCA_038048925.1. NCBI lineage: Eukaryota > Metazoa > Chordata > Actinopteri > Cyprinodontiformes > Rivulidae > Garcialebias > Garcialebias charrua. The sequence continues at coordinate 23,482 of JBBPBX010015685.1, forward strand.
AAATTCAGATTTTTCCAGACTTAATTTTTTTAGATTTTTCTGCGTGGATTACTGAGCATGCATCAGATTATTGACATGAATTGTAACTCAACTAAACGCTATCTAATAGGAAGGCTTTGGACGACTTCATACTTTGAAAAATTCATATAAAATGTTCAGTTTAAGCTATTTTGATAGCATCAAATATGAAGTCGTCTCTGTATTTTTTGTCCATTCCTGTGTTTGTGCTCCTCTGTTGGATTTATATGCATATTCAGCAGAATTTATTTAACAATTTATATGAAAAACAGACTTTCAGGATCGCAGAATTGTCACAAGCAGGGGTGCACTGAGTGCAGTTTTCTGGTCGATCACCGATTTCTAAAAAGTCTGACCTGCTGATTCCAATTTTGTTATATAAGCGACACTGTCAGGTGTTATGCTGGTGAAGATTCTCAGTCAGGTGTCAGGTGTTGTAAGGTCACAATGCACTTTCCATTTTCCAATTTTATTTTGTTGCAAAACCTACCTTGACCAATATCCTAGAACAATACAAACTTGTTTTAACTGGCCATGAGCAGAGGTGGGTAGGAACGAGTTACATTTACTCAGTTACATTTACTTAAGTAGCTTTTTGAGAAAATTGTACTTGTGAGAGTAGTTTAAATGTGAAAGACTTGTACTTTTACTTGAGTAAATTTTAGGGGAGAAAACCGCAACTTTTACTCAGTTACTATGGGCTTTCTGCCGATCGCTACAGTTACTTTTGTTTCAAGTATGTAAAAACATTTGCAGCAAAATTATTGCGTAACTTATTGTCACCTGACATGTAACCAATCAAGTGAAGCCAACCAGTCACGTGACCACAACAAACTCTCCGCGCGGGCCATGTTGAGTGACGTCGGAGATTCTGGTAAACAGTTAGTGCTGTTTATAGGATGTCAAAATGTAAGAAAATGAGTTCCAACATTTACTGGTAGAAACAAAGTTTTGCAGAAAGTCAAGTTTATTATTATTTAGCAGAATTATTTGGGCTACAGTTGCCTTTGTGTTTTTTTATTTTATTTACAACAATGTAAAAGATAAGTGGTTTATTTCTAAATCCTTTTGGCTGGTATTGCCTTTGTGTTTTTATTTATAACAATGTATGTTCAGTCTCATTAAAAGTTATGTTTCCTTGTAAATCCATTTGCATGTTATAATTTAACGACACGAGATGGTACTCCGCAGTTACTCACTACTTGAGTAGGTTATAATCAAAGCACTTTATTACTTTTACTCAAGTACATTTTTGGATGCCTACTCTTTACTTCTACTTGAATAATATTTGGTTCAAGTAACAATACTTTTACTTGAGTAAAATTTTTGAATACTCTACCCACCTCTGGCCATGAGGCAGTGCTCTGAAATATAAATGAAGTTTAGACAATTATTGATAAAACTAAAAAAATCGGTAAAATCAGTTTCTCATGCAAGTATCGGCCGATTTACGATTTCACAAAATTAAGGAAATTGGCTGGCTGATTACTCTGTGCACCTCTAGTCACATGTGTCTTTTTTTCTGCTGAGTCCAAGACGCAACAGTTGTGAAGCTGTTACAGCCTAAATTAGAGGATGTTTTCACGTGGCAATTTATATTTTTATACTTGTATACAACATGTTATATACTTAAGAACTCAACACGTGTATTTAAGTTTTAGCACAGGTAAAGATTTAGTCAAATCTGTTATTTTATTATTGTTAAATACTGTACATGGACTAAAAGGGCATTATCAAGGGAATTTATGGTCTTTGACTTACAGTAATGCCTGCAGAAAAGGAGGTAAATAATTGTGCGTTATGGTAACAGGAGTGAATTTAGTGAGAAATTAATTTCTTCATGACAGAAAACAACCTCAACCATATTTCTTTGTTTGAGGGTTTGTTGTGCTTCATAAGATTGCCTCCTACTGTTTTATGTTAAGTCTAAAATATCAACATTTGTGCTCAAGTTTTACATTTTATTACTGATTATTAACCTCTATTTAACCAGGCAAGTCACATTGAGATTACAGATCTCTTTTGCAAGGGAGGCCTGGGGCTGAAGGCAGCCTGACATGCATGTTTTTGGTCTGTGGGAAGAAACCGGAGTACCCAGAGAAAACTCACGCAAGCACGAGAAGAACATGCAAACTCCACACAGAAAGAGGTCTTACCAGGGATTGAACCCAGGACCTTCTTGTTGTGAGGCAACAGTGCTGACCACTGAGCCGTCGTGCTGCCTGATAGTAAATACCATTATAAATGTGAGCCTTTGATGCTTCATTCTCATTGTTGAAGCAGCTTGTTTAGGACTTTTTTGTGTATTTCCCCCCTCTCTTAACCAAACAAGGAACCCTTAAGTAATCTGGCTTTTCAGAGGCAGATGGTGAGAAAACTAGGGGTGCACCGATTGCAGTTTTTTGGCCGATCACAATCTAAAAAGCCTAACCTGTTAAACTTCCTGTTGGCACGTTTACTTAAAAGTTTACTGGCTTAAGAAAAATAAGAATAAGGAGGAAGAAATGGAATGAAAGCTAATAACAGAAGTTAATTACTTTGAAATAAGACAGGGTGACACTTTTCCCCAAACGAGTTACAGCTGGGCTCCCGCACGCTCAGCAAACATCAACGACTCTTTACCTGGTGACGATACGTCTCTGGAGATAAGAGCTGAGAAGTAGCTGGACACACTTAACGGATTGTTTGATCCAGTAGCCGTCCAGTTGAAACTTCAGCGCGCGTGTGCTGATTCAACGATACGTGAAACTCGCCTCTCTCGGCAGGAAACAAGGTCAACGTCCTGACTGGGTTTCAAAATAAAACTTTCAGAAAACAAATTCTTTCAAAACAGAAATGAGTGAGTTACAGCGATGCTCTGCTGTAACTCTGGTTGAGAAACGTAGGTCTAATTAGCCGTGTTTCCATCAAGGTTTCTAGGTGCGCATTTTGAAGTATCGCAGCAGAAAAGCTTAATGGAAACGGCAAAATCCGTATTTACTTTCTCAAGTTCGCCAAAAAGTTTATACGCTCGCTTGAGGTGGTTTTTGGGATGTTCGAAAATGAGCAGATGCGCACAGCGACAGATGGAAACACATTTGCCGACTCGTGCTGCCGAAGCGAACATTCACGTCACGTGACTGATCAGCTGTTTCCGCTCCGGACAACATGTAACATCGCTAAAACTAGTTTGTATGACAGAATAAATACAACTCGACCGATAGCAACACGTACCTGAAATATTCTCTCCTTTTTGACGAGATGTGTGGCCAGGTTCTGTTTTCAACTGCTACTTCCTGTTTACTGTAGACATGCGCAGTGCTGACGTCTGACGTAATGACGCTGACGTCTGACGTAATGACGCTGTGCGTGGCTTGGTAGATGCGCTTCAAGCCAGCAGATGGAAACACTTCTGCTTCGCATTAATTTGTATTTACATATTTGCGAGATTTCAAAAATTAGCTCAAAAATCGAAATGAAAATGGATGGAAACCCAGCTAGTGACAAATGACCACAACGTCTCACCAGTTTCCAGAGAAAAACAAGTTGTTCAGTTTGTTCTCCCTTTCACACTAACGAGTCTACAGGAAGTGTCCCTTTAAGAAGGGGGTGTGACTTAGTCAAATACTTCCTGCTCATTGGTTGTTTTAGAAAGTAAAGGAGGGATTTTTCAGTTCCCATAGTCGGAAGATCTCTGAAGGACAGCAGGAAAACTGTTTAGAGAACCGGCCAGATGGACTGGCCCGTAAAGTGAAATATTATGTCTAGCTTGATAGACAAAGCAGAGAGGGAAGTTAACAAGTTACCCTGACTTGTACCTTAGATTCAAAGCACACTTGTACTGCATAATAAACCAGCAGAAGGGTCAAACTCATGCAAGTAACAGATCATCATTAAATGACAAAAATATACTGTTGATCAATTCTGAATTAACACAAATTAAAAGGAAGTCTTTCTGATTGATTTGTGTTTCTTAATTCAAAACAATTGTAACAAAATAGTGTCCACTTGTCCCCTTGAGAGCTTCAAGAAAAGTGTAACACTCCGAGTTTCAGAGAGATGTGAAGAGGTTTAAATCCAGTAACGGACATGAGAGTGCTGTATCACTACACTCCTGTTTCAGAGTTTTCGCCTATCTCTGCTGGTTCTGCTTTATTCGAGCAGTTTGAACCAGTGTCTTATTCCCTCTTGGACAAAATAGTTAAATCTGTTAAACCCACTAACTGCCCCACTGATTTTCTCCCCACTAGATTATTGAAAGAGGTATTTAATATCGTTGGTTCTTACCGTCTTCCTTTTTTTCAAATCCATGTCTGTCCATTGGAGTTATGCCTTCTGCTTTTAAACATGCAACAGTCCGCCCCCTTCTAAAAAATAAAAAATAAAATCTTGATACTTGGTTTTAACAAATTTTAGACCTATTTCTAATGTACCCTTCCTCTCCAAAGTTTAAGAAAAAAATCATTCTCATGCAAATTCAGCCTTTTTTGGAAAAAAAAGCACAATCCTGGATACATTTCAATCTGGTTTTAGATCCCGGCATAGCACAGAATCTGCATTGCAACTGAGAGTTCATAACAACATAGCCCAGTCAGTTGATTCTGGGTGCCCAGTAGCTCTGGTGCTTCTCGACCTTACTGCAGCCTTTGACACTGTGGACCACTCTGTTCTTCTGTCTCGCCTTCATGATTTTGTTGGGATTCGTGGTACGGCCCTGCAGTGGTTCACGTCCTATTTATCTGACAGGACTTTCTCTATCTTGCTCAATGGCTACTCTTCCTCTACAGCCCCTCTTCTGTGTGGGGTGCCCCAGGGTTCCATTTTGGGCCCACTGCTCTTTTCCTTGTACATGTTGCCAAATTATAAGACACCACAATGTCAACTTTCATTTTTATGCAGATGATTTGTAGATCTATTTACCACTAAGGCCTAGATCCAGTAACCCAATGTTTTCTCTCTTTGACTGCATTTCTGCAATCAAACATTGGCTAAACAAGAACTTCCTGTTTTTAAATGACAATAAAACAGAATGGATTTTATTTGGTGACAGAGATGCAACTGGCCTGGGAAATTTGAATATTAACTTCAGTGACAGTGTGAAAAACCTTGGAGTGACCTTTGATCAGGCTTTACACTTTGACAAACACATCGCCTCTGTTGTCCGGTCTGGATTTTTTATTTACGCCTTTTAAAAAAGGTCAAACCCTTTTTAAACCATTGCGACTTGGAGAAGGCTGTTCATGCTTTTATCAGTTCTAGGCTCGATTATTGTAACGCTCTGTATGTTGGTGTGCCTCAGTCATCACTGAGCCGCCTCCAGCTTGTTCAAAATGCAGCAGCTCGCCTTTTAACCAACACTCCTAGATGGGACCACATCACACCTGTTTTATTCTCACTACATTGGCTTCCTGTCCGTTTTAGAATAGATTTTAAACTTTTATTATTTGTTTTTAAAGCTCTGAATGGCCTCGCTTGAATGGCCTCGCTCCTCCTTATATAACTGAGTTGTTAAGTTTCCCCGCCCGCTTCAGGTCTCTGAGGTCAGACAGCTCCTGCTCTCTGTTCCAAGGACAAAATATAAACGCTGGGGTGACCGTGCCTTTTCTGCAGCCGCACCTTGACTCTGGAATAAGCTCCCGCTTGAGCTACGTCAGACTACTGAACTTGGCCCTTTTAAATCGAAGCTTAAGACTTTTTTTATTCCGACAGGCTTTAAGTAATTAAATATGTGGTGACATTCCTGGTTTTCTTTTTGCTATTATGCTGTGTTTTTCTTGCTTTTTAACCTGTTGTCGTTTTAAGTACGGTAACGTTTTTTTAAAGGGGACCACATATTGGTTTTTTAAATTTTTATGGTATGTCTGTGTGCTATCCAGACCCCGTTCATTCAATTTAATACAAAAAATAATTCTTAGATAATAAATTATACCCTTTTTAATTCTGCCATTTCTAACTTCCGTTCTAAACGACCTGTTTATGATAATGAGCTCTGAAGTCCACGCCCGTCAAAACTCTTGTCTCCGCCCTCTGTAACTGCCAGTATCTCAAATCTGTTGTTGTTTTAAAATTAGCCTTTTTTATTACTCGTTTGACTTACTGTTAGTGCTAGGGATATCGCAGCGGTCAGTTTTGCTGATTAGTACAATGGCCCTCATGCACGAACCATTCGTACGCACAGATTTGTGCTTATACTGTGCGTACGAGTGATTTAGGATCATTTGTGGCATCCAACAATGTTTTCGTATCCTAGGATTTTTCTCAGATACGAACAAAATTTACGAGTGGTCCGGACCTGTCGTATAATTTAGGAGCGTCAGTCTGCTGTCATCCAGACGGGATTTCTCCACTAATAACTTCATATTTCGTTATTTAGAAAATATTTTGGGTTTAAAATATTCACGCACCATAATTATTCTTGACAATAGGTTATTCTGTTTGAATTAGAATTATAATTTTAAGTTTAATTTGTCTGGTGTGTCGCGCAGGCTTCATGAGTCGTGCGCTCCCCTTGGTCATCAAAGCCGCTCCTCATATTAACACCCAGGTACATAAAATTCCCATAAGACTGATCTTCATGCTATTGCTGGACTGCTGTGCAAACACCATCAGAGCAATAGATTATTATATCTGATCCGAAATATGACCTGCAGAATGTGGTTGCGCCCCGACCAGGAGGCGCCCTGATCAGGGCGCCTCCTGATCAGGAGGCGCGCTGATCAGGAGGCGCGCTGATCAGGAGGCGCGCTGATCAGGAGGCGCCCTGATCAGGAGGCGCGCTGATCAGGAGGCGCGCTGATCAGGAGGCGCGCTGATCAGGAGGCGCGCTGATCAGGAGGCGCCCTGATCAGGAGGCGCGCTGATCAGGAGGCGCCCTGATCAGGAGGCGCGCTGATCAGGAGGCGCGCTGATCAGGAGGCGCGCTGATCAGGAGGCGCCCTGATCAGGAGGCGCCCTGATCAGGAGGCGCGCTGATCAGGAGGCGCCCTGATCAGGAGGCGCCCTGATCAGGAGGCGCCCTGATCAGGAGGCGCGCTGACCAGGAGGTGCGCGCATCATTTGTGCTGCAAAACATGTTGGCATCTTGCAGCGTGGCATTTATTGTCCACCATCTCCTGACCACCTCCTGTCCGTGCTGCGGCGAGACGTTTGTTTGAAGCCATTTTCAGATCAAACCATTTATTCTTGATTTCTGATACTGTACGACCCACGGGACACAAAACATATGCACTACAATATTAATATGAAGTAACAGTAGTTTCGAGACAATTTAAAATGCTTCTGTTGAAAAACACATCCGACACTTGCGGGGGGGGGGGTAGCGGTGCGCCACAGCTCTTCTGAATAAGTGAAACTATAATGTAACACAGTACACTAAAATTAAAGGTATTTGACCATCCGACACTTGCGGGGGGGTGGGGGGGTAGCCACAGCGCCACTGAGAGCAGATCTCTGAACGCGTGAAGTTCCTCCTTTTACTTCGAGTTTGAATGAATGGACACTTCCTGCTGTCAGAAGGCAGGAAGCGTGGCCTTATATGGTGTTTTGAGGGGTGGAAATTATGTAAATTACATTCCCGCGAGCACGCGCAGGTGAGTAGAACAGGTGGGATCCATCAACTTTAAGCAGCCCGTTTACACGCTTTTCCTCATGATAGAAGACTTTGTTGGATCTGACGTGGCATGTTCGTACGAACGCTTCGTACGAACAAAAGTAGGAGGAATTTAGGATAAAAATACGAACATTTTCGTGCATGAGGGCCAATATTCCAGATGAAAGATTTGAGTACATTTTATCTGACCCAAACTTACCATCAATTAAACGAGTTCTCTCTTTTTCAGCTTAATACCAATAATTCTATACCTTGACCAGATGTAATTCACAGGAAACGTTAAACTTATGTTGGCACAGCAGGACTGGACCATTTATTTAACATAATTGTAAATTACATCACACATTTGTACATGATTGGTTGATTATTTTTCCTATAATTAACTTCAGCACAGATGAAATATAGGAACAACAGAACAAGTGAAGGATGATATTTTACTCATTTCTGCAGGTACATTAACTTAGTTTCTGGCTTAGGAAGATAAAGGTTTAGGAGGAAGGAAATGGAGGAAAAGAAGTTAAGAGGGAGTTATCTTGATGTGTTTTAACCAGAAACATGGCAGCTCTCCGGCCGATTTCGGCTACACGTTGGTACCCTTGGTAAAGCATATGACGACTTGTTACCTTGTGAAGATGGTCAGTCCCCAGTTGGTCCAACTGGTCAGTTCGTTTACCATTCTCAGCGTCTCCAGACGTGCGCCTTGACTCGAACCGAAAGTAACGGCAGCTCCTGGTGTTGTTTTCAAGATAAGACGTTCCTTAAAGGAATGTCAATAAAAGAGAGCTTTTTCAGCTGTTGAAGATGACTTATAACTTGGCAAGTTATAAGCCTTTAACTGAATGACGTGGTCATTAGCGTGTTGACCAGACGATCATCAGTTCTTTGGGGAACCTCATCATAGCTTGAGGTCCTCAGCAAACTTACAGTTCCAGCAACAGCTTAGAACTTTAAGGAAGGATCTGTGATCAGTGACTTGTTGTTCTTCTCTGATTGGTCCAAACAAACCAGTGGATGAAGGTCACTCGGATAGGAGAAGATCAGTTTTTAGAACAGAGAAGAAGTTGTTTAGAATGAAGACAGAGAAACAGATTAGACTGGAGCCAGCTTCATAAAACAACTGATTAAAACTGTGTTCTAACTTCTAACAAAACTGAGGAGTTCAGTCTGACATATTAATTCACTTTCACCATTTGATTCATCACATGAAGAAGTGACAATCATTTTGAAATAACATTGGATTTCCAACTTGAATTAAACAGTTTGAATTAAACAGTCTTTGACTTATCAAACATTGAATTCAATAATGCTTTAACACAAGGTTATTCATTAACACAAAATTGAGGAATAAGAGATTCTCTTATGACTTATTGTGTTTTGATTCAAAATAATGTAATAAAATAGTGTTAATGTCTTTTTACTGAAAGTATCAGTAAAGGTCATCTCTGGAACAGTTCAAAAACCTTAGTTTGACCCTGGGTAGGTCCACTACACTTAAAAGATAACTTACCGAAAGCTGTTTGTGTGCGCCGCCATTAGCTGCTCCTATTATCATGCCCTCCCGAATCCGAGCCCTTCCTCCTCCTTCGGTAACAAACAGCCCGCGTAGCTCCTGCTAGTTGCATGCGGCGCTTTGGTCCACGGCTGCACATCCAATCCAGACAAACGCAAAGTTCACAGAGTGTTTCCTTTAATTTATCCGTATGAGGCAACCTAACCTCTGACCGGACCGGACCCACACTGTCCTCAAAAGCCAGCAGCTCACTGCAGCCCGATCTCTCCGAAAAAAAAAAAAAAGATGCCGTGGCCGGGACGCGAACCCCGGTCCTTTGGGTGCGACACCAGTGAATTAACTCACTGACCTACAGGCTCAGTTGAACAACAGCAGTCCTTCATCGTATAAGAAATACATACAACCACCTACTTTTAGAACGCTGGAGTTTTGATTAGATTTTGATGAAGTGAAAGGTATTCTTAAAATAAATAAGTTGCTAATCTGAAAATATATCGATCAGTGGTGCTTGATGGTACAGACTGTCGCCCCGCGAGAGAGTGTGTGTGTGCAGTTTTCTGCCGGCTGCGCGTTGGGAGCGATCGCTATTACACTAAAAATTGAACTAAAACGTAAAAATAACAATTATAAAGTATTATTATGTCGATGTATATATCTAGTCTCACCCCGATTTCTCCGAAACAAAAGGCTTTAAAAAAAAAGGGGGGGGAGGGAAAGATGCCGTTGACAGGATGCGATCCCTGCTCTCCTGCGTGCGGCTCAAGTGTAGTAACCGCTCAACCAAACTGACAGTTGTGCAAAAGCAATCCGTCATCATATAAGAAACAAGTCCAAACCGCGAGAGTGTGTGTGCACAGTTTCAACGAGACAGAGTTCATTCAAACAAGGTAATAAAACATTCTGGTTTTACTCAAGATGTGCTGCTGGCTGGAGCAGGGCTGAGCCCATAGCCCCCCCGGGGGCTAAATAAATGAATAAATAAATAAATGACCGCCAGGTCAGTTCCTAAACTGCTCGGCAACCGTGACGTTTTTTATACTGAAGTGGGTTGAGCCGTACCAGGGGTTGCTAGGTGAGGGGCTGGACTCAGGTTTGGTGTGGGTTGTGGCAGAGCCATATAAAGTGAGAGTTCCGACACCCTTTGATCTCACCGACAGGCGGTCAATCGTTCCAAACAACGGCTATGGAAACCTAGTGGAGCTACGCCCTCTGGCGGCGACGGAGCGCTACTGCAGGCAGCTTCAGACTTACCCAGAGCCATGGAACAAATCGCCCCCTCCATGACCCACGTGACTTCTGCATTCCATTCTTAATGGAACTCTATGGGAGTGTCGCAAATCTCACTTTATATGGCTCTGGGTTGTGGCTGCGGTTTGTGACGTCACAAACCGCAGGAAGTGCAAACGGAGTGATTCTATCAAAGATAAATAAATCTACTTAGAGTAAATAAACCACTGGGTGCATTTTTTTAGCACTAGGACTGTTTTTTTATGAAGTAAATACCCAAAGTTCAGTAAAAAAAACATAAAAAAGTGAATTTTGTATGTGTGGTCCCCTTTAAGCACTTTGGTCACCATCACCATGGTTGTGTAAAGTGCTATAGAAATAAATAAATGAAATGAAGTATCGGCCGACCTCCCAAAATTAAGGAAATCAGAGTCGATAAATCGACGCACTTCTAGAAATGACCAAATAAGAGTTTTCTTGTGTTGTTGGCAAAAGATGAGCTGTTATTGCTGACAAGTTAGCTTAAAAAAAAAAACATAAAAAACCTCTCTTCATGGAAATTATATTGACTATTTATACCAGCTAAGTTTAATAAAATTAAAAAAAGTCACAACTAAATGAAGCAACAAGAAAAGTCAACTTTCTGTTTTTGAAAACGTCTTGTTTTTTCCTCATTATTGGAGGCTGCACAGCTGCAGAAAGAAAAGCTCTACAGAGAGTGGTGAAGGCTGCACAGAAGTCTGTTGGAGTCAGTCTCCCCACCATCACAGACATTTACACCTCCAGATGCAGGAAAAGAGCCACCTGCATCATGAAAGACCTCACTCACCCAGCACACTCACTCTTTGCCCCACTCCCCTCAGGACGGAGGTTGAGGAGCATCAAATGTAGAACCACTAGACTGAGGAACAGCTTCTACCCTGAGGCTGTTAGACTCATGAATAAATAAAAATAAAATAAAAATAAACACTGCAAAATATCACATCATGCTGATGCTGATCTGTTTTCTTGTTGCTGTGTTCATCTGTGACCATCTGCTCATACAGACTCATGTTCGTGCTGCTGTTTATAATGATGTTTTTCTACTACATTAGGGCTTAGTGTATTACTAGTTGATGTTTTTCTTAGTTAATTCTAGATGTTATTACTGTTTTTCTCTTGCATTTGTTGTTGGATGTAACTGGGACCCCGTGTACATAATCTCGTTTTCATCACATGTACCACATGCGGTGCAAATGACAATAAAGACTCTCTGACTCTGACTCTGATTAGGGGTTGTTTAATATTCTTCAAGCTAGATGAATATTCAGCTCTGCCACCAACGGCCTGAAAGTTCAGGAAAAAATATGTTTGAACGTTTAATGAACTCCCTGATGCATGCTCAATAATCCAGGTAGAAAAATCCAAAAAAGCTAAGTCTGGTCCTCTGGACATTCAAAAATGACCTGAAGCGGCCAAAAATGTCCACATCCTTGATAGAGAGGAACAATGGTTTGAGAGAGGAGTAAAGGAGGCCATCTTTGTGAAAAGAAACCGTCCATCATTAAACAGAGGTGGAGGCCTCCGGGTTCAACTGTCCCCCACTTACAATGCTGTTATTGCTAGTATCACTCAGCCCTCTGTGAATAGCAAACAACCATCAGGGTGTTAACGATCCATCGTCAGGCTGATGGTCCTCCTTGATCATGTGAGCAGCTGGTTTCGGCTGTCATCAGCCAACTGGTTGATCCACTGTGGGAGGGTGCTATTTATAAGACTGAGCTGAACACAGCTTCTCAGACTGAGGAAGTCTTTCGGACGAAAGACGAAACGTTTCTACAGTTTTTTTGCTTTGTTTTGTTTTGTTTTTTTGAATGTCCAGAGGACCAGACTTAGCTTTTTTGTTGATTTTCTGTTTTTGTGTTATGTTTTTCAGTCAAACACGTATTTTGCTGACTCACCTTAACACCAATATTAATGATAAAAAACTTTTCCACAAGGACCAGTAACCATGGTTTACAATTGATGCTGTGAAAAATCAGCAGGAAGTCTGCTAAAAAGAGCTTCTAGTCTCCATGGGCTGCATGTTCATATCTTTTTGTCACAGACTCTTAAAGACATAAAACCCCGAACAGTCACAATTCTTCAGGATAAACAGAAAATAACTGAGGTCTCTTACAGGACATCTAATTAATGAGCAGGCATTTCTAGGTATAAATTATGTGGGATTTCCCTTCTTTCTTCTTGCACCAGTTTCACACGCATTTAACACCAACAGAAATGTGACACTTGAATGTTTTAGTATTTTCCAGATGTTTAAATTTTTTCTAATGCCTCATTACCTTATCTCTAATTTCTTTTCCCATCATGCAGCAACAAGAACAAGACCCAACAAACCTCTACATCTCCAACTTACCTCTGTCTATGGATGAGCAGGAACTGGAGGATACGTTGAAACATTTTGGTCAAGTGATATCCACTCGGATCTTGAGAGACTCTGGTGGAGTCAGCAGAGGAGTGGGCTTTGCAAGGTAGGATTTTTTTTTTTTGGTGTTGTGTTGAACTTTACCATAAGCATTCCATACGTGTTCAGTCTATGACGCAATGAAATATTTGTTTGCAACAACAGCTTTCCTCGTAGCATGTTGTATTGTTTGCAGGAACTTTGTTAAGCTAAGCTCAAATCTGCATCGTCGGCACATGAAAAACGTACGTTTGATTCACATGACGAATGCTTATGACCTACAGTTACCCAGACTTAAGAGCAAGGAGTACAGGCTACAGTTGTTATGAAAGCAGTTAGTCTGTGATGGTAACTTCTGACTTGTGTGTGATGAAGTGTGAGCAGCGGGTATAAAAAGAAGCCCACAGCATGTTTGCAGTCTATCTCATCGTTTTTTCAACTGATGAACATTGTATGCATAATTTAGTAAAAAGTATCAGTTTAAAAGTGACAGAATAGCACCCAGGTAGAAGAGAGCAAATGTAACGTCTGCTGCACCTCCAGAAAGGGAACCGCTTGAAACAACAGAGAGGGAGGACAATTTGATGATAATGGCAGCACGCCCTGCAAGGACAGAGTTCTTGCTGCAATTTGTATCAGTATTCCTTTTGGTCCAAGTAGCCATATGATGTATTTATTTATTTTCAGATTTTTTTAAAATAAATTTTAAGGCTCGTCCAACCCTCTCAAAATTTGCTCACACAACTATAAAAAGGCAGACATCTGATATTTGGTTTGGGGAGATATGTAAGTGATCAAGCAAGTCCAAATAGCTAGGGGTGTAACAAAACACTGATTTAAATCAATATATCGATTAAATGATTGATTCAATTATATTCAGGCAAAACTAAAAATCGATTAATATCGTCATCTTTAAAATATGCTTTTATTTTTAAATTCCCAAGGCACGTCTGTGTCATCATTTCCGTGCGCGGCTGCGCTCTGCGGCCGCCTCAGCAACATGGCAGACGAGGCAGAAAACACAGATAATGAAATTCACTCTCCTGCTTGATTTAAATCAACACTGTGGAAATAGTTTGGATTCCATTTCCAACAGAAGGACGGCTCAACAGACAAAACTCATGCCGTATGCAACAGGTGCCAGTGCGAGTTCAAATACTCTGGGAAACGCAGCAAATTTGACCGTTCACCCGAAGAAGAAACACGGCATTGATAGCCATGTTATGTAAGCTCAATATCTATTGTTACTTTATAACTGAATGGTAATCAGAGCACTTTTAAGTTAACTGGTTTAAAAAATGCACTTAAACATGAGAAATGTTAGACTATACTGAACAGGTAATTTATTTTAATTTTTTCATTAATTAAGAAAAAAAGATTTTTTTAAATGCCTAACAGAAATAAAATAGTTAAATCATATTCAAATTGTTTTTGTAAATTTATTTATATGTAAATGAGATGGGCATTTGATATTGCATTATATCGATCGCAGACTTGTGAATTGAATAGTATTGAAATCGTATTGTGACAGACTTTGTGATATTGAGAAAAATCGTATCGTCATACAAACAAATCAATATAATATCGTATTGTGGTAAAGCTGGTGATTTACACCCCTACAAGTAACTTACACAGATTGTTATAACCTTTCATTGCATGTCTGAGATCACAATGGGCTATAAAATGCTGCACAGGTTGACTCTGAACTATCATTGTTCCACATTTATTGTCTCACCAAAACTTCTGTTGTGTTATGGAAAGGTGAACCAGATTTAGTTAAATGTTACACTATTTATTTTATTTTGAATGACCCTTAAAAAAATCTTGGGGGGGGGGGGGAATCACATGACTACTTGGACTGAAACGAAACAATACACATTCATCACAAAGCCCCTGCTATCCTACAAGCCATATGACTTGGTTCAGGCATACAGAAGAAGTACAGTTTTCATACTTCATGTATCCATTATACATACAGTAGTCCCTCGCTACTTTGCGGTTCGACTTTCGCAGACTCACTCTTTCGTGGTTTTTCAAAGAAAGATTGGACATGACAATTGACATGAAGTTTTTTAATTTAAAATAAATTATTTTTGAATTATTTAGCACCTGCTGCACCTGTGTGCAGCCCACAGCTGCAGGAGAAGCTTCCTCCTGCAGTATGTCAGGATCTACGCTCTGCACTGGAGAAGTGGGCGTGGCCAAGAGTGCTGGCAGGTGGCAGAGGGTGGAGACCATGACATGCTGTGCTATTTAGAGCGTTTAAAGTTTAGAAACATTGTTTAGAAAATTACAAGAGTGCGGGAAGAGGAAACAAAGTCTGTGCTTTTGTGAACAATTAGAAAACCATGTTTAAAGAATAGTTTCACAGTGAGTTGAAGATTTAATTACAGTACGTAATGCTGGTTTCCAGCAGTTGTACTTGTATAACCTGACATTTTACTGACCTGACAAACAAAGCCAAGACTGTGACTGACAAAACAAAACAATCACTTTGCACCATAGGAATGTATTTATCTGGGCGTGCTCTGAAAGGTGTGTGTCTTTGCCATTGTGCCCACATACAATGTGTGGGGCTCAATAGCAGAGACTATAAACTGATGTTGCACAATGTTCTGCATGCACCATATGGACAGGGTGATAAAATATTTTCTATGATGCAGCGACTCGCCAAGGTGTACAGGAAGCAGGGACTGCTTGCTCTTGTTGCTGGAGTTACTCTGAAGTAGCTACACTCTTTGTTTCTTTTTATACCTGCAGGATGGAGTCAACTGAAAAATGTGAAGCAGTCATTTCTCATTTTAATGGGAAGTTCATTAAAACACCTGCAGGCGTTCCAGGTAAGAATGTTGTAAGATTATAAATGTAATGCTATTGTAAAGAAATACTCTAAAATGAAAAATGCCTGACAGAAAGCAGTTATTTTTTTGTTGCCATGATGGCTTTAGTTCAAGCTCTAATGGGAAGAGTTGTATCAGTGGGATGAAGTGGTAGTCCAGATGATTAATGCATCCAACAGGAGTCAGTGAGTCTGGTGGTGAAGAGAGCGTATGCACTCAGTCTGAAGTGGCAGAGCAACTGAGCAGCCCAGTGTGGCCTCCACTCCCTCTCCAAGCTTTTTAATTGGATTATCAGACTAAAATAGTCTCTGCAGGCCACCTCTCCTTTATAACAGGGAGAGGATTTAAGCTCCACAGCTGTTAAATTTCAGGTCTCAGTTCCCAGCCTGGTTAATATATCTGTACTCTCTGGCTTTGTAGCCTGAAAGACCGATAATGATGCCATTTAGTTTTGTTTGCTCTTTCTCTCTCTTTAGTACCATCTGAACCGCTGTTGTGCAAGTTTGCTGATGGCGGACAGAAAAAAAGACAAAGTCAATATAAATTTGGTCATAACGGTCGTGGCTGGGCGAGGGACGGCGACTCCCGATTGGTAAGTGGAGCCCCAGGATGGAGTGAGAACCTGAGCTGCACACGGTAAACCCTTAACAGGCCAAAATAAAGTGGCAAACTTTAAGTCGTATAAACAACAGGTAAGGTGCGTTCAAAACATAAGCACTTTTCCAGAGTTCTTTTGAGGGTTTGCATAATTTGCTGAACTCGTTAGAGATTCTGAAGGGTTTAATTCTGACTGGGAAATGTAATTATCTCTGAAATGTAATCGCTGATCAAGCTGGTTGGTCTAAAGTTGACTTTGCTGCAATAAACAGATTTGGTTAAACAGAAAAAGGAAAAGAAATGGGCGTGAAGCAGTTTGAGTCGTCAAGGACTTGCAGAAAATAAAATAAATTGTTCATTCACAACAATTTCCTAGTACAGAGGCACAACAAACGTTAGTTGTGTGAACGGTTATGAAGCATTCACACTATTGTGATCCATTTTTCTTCCGTATGTTTTTCAGCATCTTTCTCGTTCCACATTTTTTTGAAAAGTGCTATGACTTTTGGTATTGGTGCAACTTTAGCTTTTTGAAATATTTAGCCTTTTCTGTCATTTCCCTTTCTCATAGAAAATGAATTGAGCTCATTTTACATCCTTCAAATCTTTAGATCTGTTTACAACCTTTTACTGCTCCTTTCACATTTGGTTTTGCTTCAGCAGCTTGTAGCTTCCTTGTGCAAATTTAAACTTTTTCAGCTAATTTCAGCCGGTGTTCTTTCAGCTGTTTTGTGCTCCTTTCAGGTTCTTTCTGCTAACTACAAACACTTTGGCAACAGTTTCTGATTAAAATGTGCTTTATAAACTTATTTGACTTAACTACAATATTTTTGTGCTTCTTCTAACTTCTTTCTGCTATTTCAGCTTGTTATGCCCCTTTCACCTTATTTCTGCAAGTTTAATGTTTTTCTGATATTTCAGCTACCATTTAGCTGTTTTTATGCTAATTTTATAATTTTCAGCTAATTCCACATTCTTTGCACTCATTTCAGCTTTTTTCAGCCCATTTCAGTAAAAATGTGCTCTCTCCACTTCCTTCTGGTAATTTAAGCTTCTTTCTGCCTTTTTAGCTCCTTTTCAGCTGTTTTTTATTTATTTATTTTTATTATTGTTAATTTCTGCATTTTTCAGATAATTTCCACTTTTCTGTGCTCATTTCTGCTTCTTTCAGCCTAACTGAACAAATATGTTATTTCGTCTGCTAATTTAAGCTTGTTGTACATTCTCAGCTACCTTTTTAGCAGATTTTAGGTCATTCCAAATGTTTTCAGATAAATTCAAATTTTTTGGTGGCAATTTATGCTACGTTCAGCGTCATGGACTTATTTCCACTAATTGCAGCGTGTTATGCTCATTTAAGCTCTTTTCTGCTAGTTTCAACATTTATTTTATGCCAGCTACTTTTCAGTTGTTTTTGCTAATTTAAGCTTTTTCAGCTAATTTCTTATTTTTCAGCTAATTTCTGCTTATTTAAACTTTATTCAGCATATATGTTCTTTCTGCTTTCTTCTGCAAATTTAGGCCTGTTCTTCAATTTCAGCTACAATTCAGCAAGTTTTTAGCTAATTTCAGCCGCTTTCCTGAAAATTCCTCAGCAATAAGCATTACATGCAGTGTCTCCAGTTTTTTTTTCTGTGTGTAAAACATACGGAATAAAAGCAAAACTGATAATAATAATAAACGGAGTGTAAGCCAGTCAGAGCAGTCGTCAGCTCTGATCGTTTAGCTTCTGGTTTGAACAATTGGTGTTTTCAGAGATGTCCTGCAAGTGTAGGCTGATCAGTGTTTGTATTCAGACGGACAGAATAATGATGTTCTGCCTCTGAGCTTGTGTTTTTATGCTAAAGCAGTGGTGAGCCTCAGTTGCCAAATCAGGTCTCTTGTCTGCAGAATCTATTGTACAAGTTTTGCTTGCACATAATGGATTTGTAAGATCAAGAAAAGACGTGTTCAATAAGTCACATTGATGTAAACAATTGTTTAGCTAATTCAGAAATTGCGTCTTAAGGTCTTCATTCCTGGTAGACTTCATCATGTGAACTGGTAGCTCAGTACTTTGCTTTAGTAGAGGCATCTTTTGGTCTAAATAGCTCATCATCTCATCTGTTAAGGTCATGTCTTTGTAACAGAGAGCCTTTGGTGATATCTGTGAAGCCCAGACTAAACAGATCACCACAGCTTTCCCCCCACATACCTCACTGTAGAGGATAAACTTGATTTTTTTTTTTGTCCCAGGCTGGAATGACTCTGACATATGACCCCAGTACAGCTGCTATGCAAAATGGGTAAACTGGATTAACACACAACAGTTGCTCTGCTGTCACACTTTTCATTTTATGAAACCTCTGAATTGTGTTTCCAGGTTTTTCCCTGCACCGTACAGTATTTCAGGCAGGATGATCGCTCAAACGTCCATGTCTCCTTACATGTCTGCAGTGTCAGCATATCAGGTTTGGATCCTTCTCTTTAATAGATGGTCAATTATTTAGCGAGGAATACAGTACCGTATTCTCCGGCGTATAAGTCGCACCTTTTTGCACCTTTTTGCCCACATTTCTAAGCCCTGCGACTTATAGGCCGGTGCGACTTATACGTCGATTTTTCCAACATTTTGGTCATAATGTGACTTTGGTCAAAAGCTCCAAAAATGGTGCAGTACCAGTTTCGGCCGCTATGGGCGCTAAGAAACCCTTTACAGTACCTACACTGTTGACATCTGCCTGGTCCAAAAATGGTGCAGTGACACAGAAGATGAAGACTTCAATGGTTTTGAATGAATAAATAAAAGCCATAAAATAAATACAGTATCTGTTTCTGTCATCATTTTAAACTGAGACACGTTTTTTACTGTAATGTCAGCTAATAAAAATATTTTTTTATGTGTTTATCTTTAAAGATAAATGATGAAAGACACAAAATATAATATAATCTTGTCAAAAGTCCTTCCAAACAATTTGGCAGCCAGTCCAAAATAATGTTCATTTATTAATTAAGACACATAAAACAAAATACTGTAGTTTTAATGTGATAATCTTGTCAAAAGTCCTTCTAAAAAAATTGGCAGCCAGTCCAAAATAATGTTCATTTATTAATGAAGACACATAAAACAAAATACTGTAGTTTTAATGTGATAATCTTGTCAAAAGTCCTTCCAAACAATTTGGCAGCCAGTCCATTTTGGGCAAAACACCAGCTCACGTGAGGTGCGACCTATAGGCCGGTGCGACTTATAGGCCGGTGCGACCTATACGTTGATTTTTCCATTTAATTTGGCATATTTGGCTGGTGCGACTTATACTCCGGTGCGACTTATAGGCCGACGAATACGGTACTTGTTTTTCATGGACAGAAAGCGCATTTAAAGAAATTAACTGAGGTTCTGAAACAAATACAGGTAGTCCTCGGGTTACGACGTCCTCGACTTATGACGTTTTGCGGTTATGACGCACCTCCCATTT
>JBBPBX010015686.1:9528-21407 GCA_038048925.1 Garcialebias charrua
AGTT
This sequence comes from Garcialebias charrua, assembly GCA_038048925.1. Lineage (NCBI taxonomy): Eukaryota > Metazoa > Chordata > Actinopteri > Cyprinodontiformes > Rivulidae > Garcialebias > Garcialebias charrua. Next base: position 9,533 of record JBBPBX010015686.1, read on the forward strand.
TTCCCATCATTTGACATTTTCCCCACATAACACACATACATATTCCAGATCACAATTCCAGAAGCTTGAATACTTTAAATGGGAAGAAAATTATTCACAAAACACAGACCATCATTTTTAAACACTTTTGAATCTCAAACTCACTAAGAATTAATTTGATGTGCTGGAAAACGACTTAGTTCTGTGTTCAAACTCTCCAGCTATAAAAACAGAACAAAAAGGAACAAACTCACTGTGAAATAAAGTGTGAATGAAGAAAAATAAAGCTCAATGCGTTATTCACGCGTGCATCATTTTTTGGCCAGGAATTGTATTTTTTATTCAATCACTCCATCAGATTGATTGAGAAGCTATTCATTTTATTCTGGTCTAGTTGAGTGCTCCCTAGTCTGAACACATTGTTTGTTTCTCAGTGTAATTACGGAGCTGAAACTAAGTGCCATGTTGAAGGTCATGCAATTCCTGTTTATCTTTCTCTTTATGTGTGAGCGCAGAAAAAAGAAGAGCACAAAGGCGAAGGAGTCGGTAAATAGAGCACTGGATGACTCATATATACTGGTTCTCTACACACACACACACACAGAGATACACACAGGCAGATAGCTTGTAACCCTTGTGACATGAAAGAAGATATCAGCTCATTAATTACACAGAGAAATGACTGTAATGAGAGTAAATAAGTGAGAGAGACAGAAATGGAAAGGAAATGAGGAAGAGTTATCAGAGGAGAGAGAAGAATCAGAGATCAGAAGGAAGCTAATTAAAATGAGTGCTAAGGTGTGAAAGGAAAACTGGGGAAAGGGTGTATTTAATTTAGATTGAGGAGATGAAGTAGCCCTGTCCTGCTTTTAGGTTTAATGCAAACTACAAACAACAAAAATGATGGTTTAAATCAGATATATCCAGTGTAAGATTTTAGCAGAACTGAATTTGGTTTCACCTAAACTCCTCCACACTTAAGTTTCTGACTGCTGTGCTGCTCAGTGTGACATGTAGCACCATAGGATCAAGTGAAAAACCTAATTAACCAAAGGGATTGGAAGCGAGGAGGACAAATTAAGCTCTGTTTGTAGTCAGGGTAAAATACGATTCTGTTTCACACGGGCACAACCCGTTTCATCCTCCTCTTTGAAAGCTGTCCACTGAATTCCCCAGAAAGTCCCCACCAGCCTCTAAAAGCTTGTTTCACCCCTGGCTCGCTCACTGATGAACAACCGCTTCCTCTGGACAGCTCAAATTGATTCTCTACCCGCCTCATACGCTGAAACTGATCTGTGGCTGCAGTCGGATCTCATGAGGATGACCAGTGGAATAACTTGGCAGTTAAAAGCAATGACTTGGAAGTACACAGCTCAAACCCATTTGATGCTGCAGTCATAACTGAAGATGTGTGTACATTTTTATTTTTTTGCTGCTGATTTGCAGAGTTGATGTGCAGCTAATTACGTATTAGGGTTTTATTATTAATTTTTCATTCATTAATTCAACCTTTATTTAAACAGATAAGTCACATTGAGCCTCAAAGACTCATTTACAAGTGAGATCTGTTGGACAGACAATAAAAGTGGTGAAAAATGACACATAGGGTTTGGAGACAAAAAACAATTCCTCACACATTTTTGACCTCTGTTTGAAGGTCAAAAATGTGGTAATGAAAAAAAAGTTGCACACAATGACACCGAAATTACGCAGAGAGGTGGCGGGGGAGATGTGGAGTACTCAAAGGCGGTGAGCAGCCAGCTTGCAGAGGGACTGCAGAGTTGAGATAAAATAAAATAAAAAAACATTCAGTTCATATACAGTAGTTCCCTCTGGAGAGATATGTGCACACTCGGGGGGGGGCTACCGAGGACAGCAAGAGGCGAATCCAGAGTCCTGAAATTATGACAATGTTTATTCAGCTGGGCTCCTCTGAAAAGTCCGTGGAATTCCTCAGTAGAAGGTTTTGGGAGGGTGAGAGCGTCAGGTTTACAAAACTTCTCAGGCGTGTTTAGATAAGACGGCCTGTCAAGGCCAGTCGGGGAGGTGTATGTCAGATAAACATGATTGTTTTGGGCACAGGCAGAACTTTATTGACATCTACCTTCAGTCTGTGTCAGTCCACTCGCTTCCGAAATGTCTAAATTAAAATGACCATACCAATGGAACGTGCCTGAGAAAATCCCCAAGATCTAATCCATTCAGCCAAAAGTCTGGGTTTTCGAGACATGAACCAAGCCATCATGTAAGGCAGGCAGCCTGACCAGGTCCAGATTTGCTGCTGACGTCTTCCTTTTGTGTTGATAGACCAGGAACCAGCCAAATCCAAAAAGCAGGAACCAGTTATCATAAATCCAATTAAATATGCGTCCTTAAGATCCACAGATGACAGCAGAGATAGACACATCATCAAGTCTTCCAAGTCGATGAGATATCCAGCTGTGTGCATGCCAACAGGGCAAATCGGCTCGCCTACAGCCTGTCTTCTTTTTGAAGAAATGTTATCAGTTGTGTTGAGGGACCAACTGACCAAATTGAAGTCCATAGTTATGATTCGGAAGATTTTGTAGAAGAGAGGCTCTCAGACAGTTTCACAGACAAGACAAAGCAAAAGCAAAGCGGAGACCGAGAGGAGACGTCCGCCCTTGAGAAGAGCAAGTGTGGAACTTAATGGATAGGCACCATTTCCCACAGCCCTGCAAATGGTGGATAAGTCATTGTCACAGGGAAAAATAAATAAATGACTGGCCTAAATTTAGAATTATATACTTTTCTTTTACTGATGTGTGCCATTAAATAATAAATAAACCACTTATTTTTTCCCTGCAATGATGCATTAAGCACACACAAATTATAGCTTTAAAACAGTCTGCACAGAACTGAGGCATTAAGAGAGAGCTTTTAGCATTGCATTTAAAATCCAAGTGTGGAAAAGACGAGAGCATTCAGTGGTTTGCTGCAGAAATTGTTTTACCCTCATTTTTCATATTCTCAAAGTAAATAACACTTTCCAGTGCCCTCTATGACTTAAAGCATGTGCCTTGCTTGTTTGTACAAGCTTCTAATGATGAATTTAAATGCAATGATGGCCGGGCCACTCAAACCAAACAGCTTGTCTGCATGCTCTCTAGCTTTCAGCCGTTGCTTCTCTCTATGTCCACTGCAGTGTTCCTGATGCATCAGCTAATGGCTTTATCCACTTGAACAACAGGGGTCATCAGCTGCCTAAATACATCAAAATTACTCTTTATTCAATTAGTGCACTGTGAGACTGCTGCTCCGAGCACAGGCAAGTAAAACAAAAGCCAATAACAACACCAAGTCTCCAGTCTGATCTGCATGCATGCCTTGCTGCAGAAACACAAACAACAAATCCCACAGGCATTTATTGGGATACAGTTAAACAATTACTTTGTGTTTGAATAACACATTTTTGTCTTTGGTTCTTTTATTTTTCCTTTATAGTATTATTTTTATATAACAACAAACACAACATAATCATTAAAAAATTATTAAAATAATACACATCACCTTATGTCTTACATGCTGTAGTTTTAAAATATAACATCATCAAGGTTCAAGGTGACTTTATTGTCACTCACATCACATGTGGTACATGAGGTGAAACAAAACTGTGTACTCAAGATTTCAGTTACATCCAAAAATAGCAATAATATAAACTATAAAAAAGGAAAGTCTGCAAGAATCTAAGATATGGGCAAAACAATAACATTATATAATAAGGTGTATTAAACATCAGCCTGAACATGAGTCTGTTGTGAGCAGATGGGTTTAAATATGGCAGCTTCTGGGTAAGAAATCAGCACATTTTCAATTAAAGTGATATCACAGTGAATTTCCTGGTTATATATTTATGAGTCTAATAGCTTCATTCTAGTGGTTCTACACGTAATGCTCCGCAACCTTCTGCTTGAGGGGAGTGGGGCAAAAAGTGTGTGTGCTGGGTGAGTGGGGTCCTTCATGATGCAGGTGGCCCTCTTTCTGCATCTGGAGGTGTAGATGCCTGTGATGGTGGGGAGACTGACTCCAACAGACTTCTGTGCAGCCTTCACCACTCTCTGCAAAGCTTTTCTTTCTGCAGCTGTGCAGCCTCCATGCCACACATTGATGCTGGAGCACAGGATGCTCTCCCCTGCACACCTGTAGAAGGAGGTGAGGACTGAATTTCCAACTCCAGCTCACCTCAGCCACCTGAGGAAGTAGAGTCTCTGATGAGCTTTATTGATCAGGCTGGTGGTGTTGTTGCCCCAGCTGAGGTTATCATTTATGTGTACACCCAAGTATTTGTAGCTAGAGACCATGTCCACCACAGATCCTCCTATGTTCAAGGGGGGTAGGTGTGTTTATTCCTTCTGAAGTCCCCGACCATATCCTTTGCCTTATTCACGTTGATGTGGAGGTTGTTCTTCCTGCACCAGCTTTCCAGATGTTCCACTTCCTCCCTGTACCTGGACTCATAAGTTTGTGATGCATCTAACCAACGCTGTATCAGCTGCAAACTTTACAGCATGACAGCCTGGATGGGTAGGTCCGCAGTCACATGTAAGCAGAGTGAATAGGAGGGGACTTAACACACAGCCCTGAGGGGAGCCAGTGCTAATGATTATGGAGGAGGAGAAGTTACTTTCTGTTAGTGCTTCAAGTATGTGATGGGAAAGATGCTCAGCTACTACCACAACACTTTCCATTAATACCTGTACATTTGAGTGGTTAAAGCTATTTTGGGGTTTCCTGAAATGGTTAGCTGTGGCAGCCATTTTGAATCAGGTTAATCCCAACAGTTGTAGATGTGCATCCAGTGATCACTTTCTGATAGTTTTAGTAAACTCTGTATGCTAGTTTATGCAATGTTCTACAGTAAGATAAACTAAAACACCCACAGGTGTGCATGCACATGCACATGCATGCACATAGCAACGTAATGTCTGTTCATCACAAATGCAGTCCAGTAACTTGTTGCTCCACTGGTCTTTCAAAGATTTATTTCTGAGCAGCAGTTTTTGGGCTACAGTAAAAACAGGAAGTAAAAGGACTGCAAAACATTTTGATCAAGCTAAAAAACACAATCACTCACACACATATGTGGTGGATGGAACCCGGATTTAAAAAGATAATTCCCTAACACAGCTGCCACCAGTAGGGTTTTGTTGAGTTGTGAATGAACGTGACATCAGAAAAAAAAGACTTGCACAATAAGGTAATGATTGCATGTAAAAAATATTCAATCCTTTCAATATTGTGGGCTATGTATTTAATAAAATAAGACTCAATCAAATATTAAGGACAATGAAATACTGATTCACAATGTCTTTTTTCATTGAATCAGAGCTGAATAATTATTTTCACTGCCTTGTTTTGTCCATCTCAACCACCCCTTGATGACAAAACTGAAAGTGATGATTTAATTCAAACCAGTCAAAGGCAGCTCCATTCAGCAGCATGGCTCACATGAACTGCAAGGACTAAGAGGACTTTTGTCAAGGTCAGTGTAAGAAGACTAGATGAGGGGAAAAAAGGTTTAAAGCCAAGTGCAGGAATGAGAGTGCAGGTTTATTGCAAACACACAAAACACACAGTACATGAAGACATATCTACACCACTAGAATATTGATTTCAGCCCCAGTTATAAATCCACTCGTACGGATTAAATGTATGACTGGAAAAAGAAGAAGAGCTGTGAAAGAAAGAGAAGGCAGGAGAACGATGTGTAACAGGAGACAACTGCGGTGTGGTAAGTGCCTCATTCATGGTGGTGCAGTGCGATATGTAGTCCACAACACTATTTTTACAGCATTACATCAGTGGACTATTTTTCACAACATACTAAAGTGCATCCATCACCTGCTATCAGATTATATAATGTCCACAGAACAATTTCTATGCCGTAGCATTACTATCATCATCCCTCAAAGTGCTTCTGAGTGATGCTGAAGAATGTGATGTAGAGTGGTTTCTCTGTTGCTTTAGAAGGGATTAAGGACTGCAATGATATTAACCTGAAAACAGTCGTTTTAACTTTTTTCTTTCTCTCAAATGTGTTGTTGACTTTGACTCATTTACTACACCAGCTCAAGAGAATATTTGCTTCACTTATAAAAAAACCCAATGCCATTTATATGAAACTGCTAATGCTAAACAAGTGAATGCTGGCAATTTTTTATTTTTTATTTTGAGAAATCCTTTTGTTTGTTGGCCAAGTGTTTATTTTTAATTATATCAAAAATGCATAGTGCATGCTGATTTAATATGTGTTATATGTTCTTTGTACATGAATCTGTCAATTTATAGACAGAACAGGAAGAAAAAAAAAAAACATTTGCCATACATTCCTGTTTACTCGGGATGAATCTTTGGATTTTAGATAAAAAATATTAAATTAACACAATGTATGGATTATTGAGCACATGTGAATATAAGCCACGGCCACCAAATAAAAATAATATATATATTTTTAAATTACGTATATAGGCCGCACTTGTCGATAAGCTGCAGTGGATCATGTTGTAAGATATTTACACAGAAAGATTTTTTAAAACTTTAAAGTAAATATGTACCAGTAACATACACAAATATGCAGAGTAAATGTTGTTTTTTCTAATGCGGATGATTAAAAAAAAGAAAAATAAATACAGTAGCCTACCAGGAAAAGTCACTGTTCCCCATCTTCATTCCTCCTGTTCACTAAAACCACTAAAGTCATCTTTTTCAGTGTCAGAATTGAACAGACTCAGAAAAACTTCATCACACATGTCCTCAGTCTCTCTCTCGTTTTCGCTCTCAATGCCACTTTTGTCTCGAGGCAAATTCGCAATTTGATTTAATTTACGATTTACACTTATTTTGAGTGGCTGCAAACACAGTACTTCCTTGTGTACAACAATGGAGGAAACTCCCACAGGGAGCGGAAGGGGAGGAGAAAATGGGGAAACAAAGCGCCACCCCCCCAAAAAAATAAAATAAAAATACATAGATAAATAGAAATTTGTATTGGGAAGCTATGTGAGAACCTGGGTGTAACAAGGCTAAATTAATTGGTGGCATGAAGCTTGTTAGCCCGTAAAAAAACAAACTAACAAATAAACAAAAAACAAACAAAAACATTACTGCATTGTAAAAGCCATGTTCAAAACCTGTGGAAAAGTTGTGACTTATAGTCCAGAAATTACAGTAATAGGATATAACAAAGGACATATATGTACTAAATATATATTTTCCCGTAATATGCATTTACTTTACGTAAAATGTCATTATTTCTTTCACTTTTTGTCAAATTTAGCAACATTTCCAAATACTTTTAAAATAAAAAAAGCTTGTTATAAACAAACGGCTATCTAACATGGCGATGGAATACTGGTAAGCAATAAAGAATGGTTACAATACTGGCATGGGGGCCACCACAATGATGAGTGTTGTTACCATGCAGATTTTTGTTTTCTCCTTCTTTATTGAAGTTTTTTGTTTTCTGTAGGACACTTGTTTTTGTCAAAGAGTTAAAAGTGTTTGATGGTAAGAAAATAAAACCATTTATTAAATTTTGGGTTCCACCATGTCTTAGAACAAGAAATTATTCCTAGAGAAAAAAAAAGTACTGAAAGAAATAAAAAACTTTTATTTTATTTTCTTTTGTCTATAAAAAACTATTTTTTCTAAATAAAAAATAAAACAGAGGGGAAAAACTAAACTTACATAGAAAATTAAATGTTTCAGTAATTTAATACATTTTTAGAAATGTCACATGAATATGAACATTATCCATTTTAGAAAACATGTGTTTTGTGGCTATGATCACATCTTATGAATGTGTTTAGTTCCTATAAAACTTAATTTTTGCCATTTGTTAAAATTGCTACAAAGTACAAAATTGTGAGTCTGTTTGAAGGCTGGTGAGGAACAAAGTGAGGGTGTAATTATATACAAACTAAGCAAAATCCTAGGGATTTATTTTTATTTTTAGCATTAATATTTTATGATAGAAATCCTGTAGTTCAAGCAGAACTATTTTAAATGAGCAAGTATAAATATTACATCATTCAAATGTCACAAGGATACTAGGAGTACAGTGATGTTGATTCAATAAGCTGTAATAGTGGAAACCTAAGAAAATATGCACACAAGGTAGGGCTTGAACGAGTACATAATTTTAAAACTTGACATTAACATAATAATACTTGAGTAGGGCTCGAGTAGTTGATGATGTCATAGGATCTCAAGATGCAAAAAACAATTAACTAATTAAAACTGCAAAAAAAAAAGAAGTAATTTATTATTTACAAAAAAAGACCAACAAAACATTGGGATCATATATTATGCTCCTACCATTTATCTTACAGCAAATAAGTCACAGGAAATCCCAAACTGTTAGTTATTATTGATAAGCTGAAAAAAAAAACATTAAACAAAATAAAATAAAAACATTTGAAAGGTTTATTGACTTCTAACATACATGAGGGGATTAGTTCACCTTAGAAATACAGTAATTTGTTTGAATGTTTTTCATCTTCTATAGAACATACATTGCTGAATGTTTACCATCTTAGCCAGATCCGCCGTCAGGAAATGGTTTAAATGAAATAAGTAGCATAAAGAGCGATAAAGCTGTGATCTCTCGCTCCAAGTAAAATATATTGATAGGTTGTCCAGGGTGCTCACACACATTTTAGATCATTGATCCACTCGCTCACACTCAACTCTCCTTTTCTCCAGCACCATCGTTATGCTTTCACAATTCATAATTAATTAGCTATTTGCGTATGTCAGCAATGTTATGTTTCCTTGTAAAATGTCTCTGTTCTGCCACTGAAGTGCATTTGATTTGAATGGATGAAGACAGCGAGCAGGTTAGTAAGAGGCAGAAAAAAAGGGTGGGAGGATGACAAACTGTTTCTATCACCATCCTCAAAGCAGAGGAGGCTGCAAGCTTATGTAAGAAAACACACTGTACAGCGCACATCTGCATTTCCACAAACCGTGTTTTGTTTGTTTATATGCGCTTGGGTAAATGGGATTAGCCTACGGAGTAAAACATTGTGGGAGGGCATCGCAAACACATTATGACATTAGCTGGTAATGACACATTGTTAGTTCAGATGTACGTGTTTACGTGTAAATAAAGCATGTGAGAGCACAAGGGAGATGTAAAAGCATGAAACGGTTATCCACATATGTGCATAAATCTCTTATCTTATATCCTGTTGGACTCACTGGTGCATTTGACGGCAGGCAAAGCAGGATCGGAGTGTGTTTTGTGTATGTGTGTCCAGTTAGATACAGAGAGAAGAAGAGAGAGAAAAACATCTCAAAGACTGCTTGCTGTGGTAAAAGGAGCTTCTTTTCCCCAAATGCATATCCGATGCACATCTTGAAGATCACATGTTACATTATTGACTTTTTCTTCTGTTGGTGCAGAGGCAATCAAACAGCTACAGCTTCCAACAAGCCCCAGCAGCTACTGTTGTTCGCTTCAGATTTAACTTGCCTAATTGTTTCTTGGTTTATTTTATTAATTAATTTTTTGCTTGTTTGTTTGTTTCACTAAAATACTTTAAATATATAAAATGTTATTGAGCTAACCTATTAAGATTTCAATACTTTTGTCGCAAATCACTCCTGAAACATTTCTCCATCCACTCCATTGCGCCTGGACTCCATTTATCAACTAAACTTTAGAAAAACAAACATTTGAACCTACAAATAAAGGGAATAACTACAAACCAAAAAGAGTGAGCATCTTTTTTTCAACTAAGTGCAAATGTTCTGTTCATTTACATGAAGGGAACAAAACTTAAACTTTGTACCATAACAGGTCTACAGCAAACATGGTCCTGCTCTGGCTTCAACTTCTTTGTTCTGGTTTGCATCTCATCAAAGGTCCTGAATACAGATGTTTTATACCCCTTGAGAGTCCATCTGGAAGATACACCTAAAACACATTTAAACTTGAAACAGACTGTGTTACTGCTGGTCTCAAGCCAGTGCACAGAGTAAAAAGCTGTCTTGACATTGTGATTTTCCACTGAGACACTCAATAAGAAATGAGATACACAGCAAGAGGAAGGACAGCTGGACACAAAGACATAGGTAAGACCGAGGTGTGTAGCAGTCTTTCACAGTGTTTGTGTATATGTGTATATATAGGGCAAAGCAGGTGGGGGAATGGGCTGAATAATTTACACATCCAAACATGAGCACACTGTTCCATTATTTACAGGCAGTACATTTACTCACAAAGTCTTAATGCAAAAGCAGTATTCAGTTTCTGACAAAAGTTAGTTTTAAATAAAAACATGAGTGAACTGTAGGTGTACACCAACAGACAGAAAAGTCAAAGAACGAAAGAAGTAAAGGTGAATCATAGCATGAGACAGCAAGTTGATGAGAACTGTATGATGGATAAACATTAAACTTTCATAAACCTTATTCTTAATGTTTACCTTGCTTCTCTTGTGTCTCATTGTGTCATAGCTATAAAAATTGTGATAGAGTCCTTCAAAGAGAACAGGATAGGACAGGGGAGTGAAGGAAGGACAGGTGTGGCCATCTCACGTGTTATTTTCATCACTTCATGTCCCCTAAGAAAACAGTGTGCATGCAAAAGCTTTTAAAACATGAACACTATGCCAAAGGTGCCTTTGAGCAAAGAATGTTGAGCTGCTGGTTTGTCTGCTCCAATGAAGCAGCAGAATTAGGCTGAACTGAGCAGCTCGTATGTGTTGGTGTGTGGTGAACTGTATTAATGGAAAGCAGGGCTCCGCTTGGAAGGAACATATTGCATTACAATCAGTTAGCTGTTAAAGGGTGTATTTCTCTACATTTTGTTTTGCTCTGGAGGATTTTTTTAAATTAAATCAGCTAAAAACATAAATTAAATAATTCAAGGGGAGCACGCCAACGTAAAATCTGCAATACATTTCTTATGTGTAAGCCCAGATAATTTAAATATAAATCAGAGTAAATCAGAACAATTTTAAAAACAATGAATCTTTAGAAACATTATTCTTTGCTTGTGGATTTTATTTATTTATTTATTTATTTATTTATTTATTTATTTATTTATTTATTTATTTATTTATTGTGAATTACTAAATTGTTATAAATTGCTCAGTATGACTTTATTTTATATGATTTTTTTAAATAGTTTTATTTATTTATGAAAACACTATTTTTATTTTTAACTGGACCCAGGTGGGACTGCTATAATTGTTCAGAAGTTAGACGATATACTTTATTTCATGTTGAAGTTATACCATATTTTAACTGGTTATGATCCAGTGTGATATTGATTAGGTATATATATTTTCCCCATTCATCACAGTGATTACTAGCTGGTTGCTATAACACAAACTGTTTCTGTAAAAGATCAAGTTTGCCCTCAGACTGCAAAAAAAAGAAGAAGAAAAAGAAACAAATTAAACAATTTAATGGACACTTTTCAGGAAATAAACTCTTCCATGTTGTATTTGTTTATGCATATGAAGCTGTTTAACTTAGAATGCATCATTTTCATCTCCACCCTTTAAGTTTGTTTCTTTGAGTAGTTATTTTGGGGTCAGGTAGAATCAGTGAGTTAGGCACACATAAGAATGATGATATCCAAATTAACTTTACTTTGTCATGTCACAATGACAGATGAAAAGTTATATATTAATATGAACTGATATGTCATTCTTAAGCTGTTAGCAGCTGTGTGTGTTGAATACACGTGAGACGTATCAAGCCACAGGCTAATCACCACAGTATCTAGGTTAAATACAGATTACTGCTGTATGGGTGAGTGTGTGTGCCTTTCTTTGCACAAATGTAAATATATACAAACAACATTAACTAGACAAAATACAGCCAAACAATGTGCACGTATGTATAGGCCCCAAAGGGGGGG
>JBBPBX010015686.1:21428-33056 GCA_038048925.1 Garcialebias charrua
AATCAAATGTGTTTTGTTGTCGGGGCTAACACCTTTTAAAGTGACTGGAAGTGTCACTAATCTAAATTTATCCATAGTCATAGTTCATGGTCATAGAATCACATGGATATAAATAATATATGCTACTGCTGATAAGAATAATGTGAGAAAAATACATTTACCTAAAAAAATACATCACATATTTCAATATCATTATTATTATTATTAATCTATTTATTTAATTTGAATTACAGAGTAATATTTCAAACATGTTTCCATTTGATGAGAAATGAAACATTTACATACACTATCTGAAATAAAAACAACTTTTTACCCAAGTATACCTAATAAAAATATACAGTGTCATTGTGTTGAAGAAAGTTAAAAAGCAAATAAATGTATTTTCACACAATCGATGAAGTTGTTCTTCAGCACAGAGCTGAAAGTCAGGTGTAGTTTTGAAAGCTTCTGTGCAGCCGGTAGAGTTAATCACTAAAAGTCACACAACATTGGTTCTGAGCTGCATTGATTTAATAGTGAGTTTGATTTATAATTAAAATGTGGAGTTGCGGTCATCAGTATTGTTTTCTTTCCTGTTTAGTTTGAAATTACTTAAATAAAATAAGACATCAATGGGATAGATAACGAACCACAAATGAACTTGGTTTTATACAACTAGGAGCTCTCCATGGTGCTGAAATCACAAATCATGCTGAATTGAATAAAGTCGGACTCCTATAAAATATTTCAAGTCTTTGAGGCTCATTCACACAAAAATGCAAACAAAAGTGTTATGCAAGACAATTATAAATAACAGTACCAGTTAATAATGTGGAACACCACACATTCATGCATTTTGTTTTTTTGTTTTCTTTCCGAGTGAACAAACCTTTGTGAAAACAGATCATAAAAAGTGTCATGACACAAACAAGATGTTTTGCATGCTTGATTTAGTGTTTAAAAAATGAACAAAAACAAACGAATAGATTGCAAGCAATATTGACATAGAGCTCAATAACAAATAGACATAGTTTAAAAAAAACATGAGGGCAGAACGGTGGTTCAGTTTGCAGAGCTGATGCCTCTTATCAAGAAGGTTGCTGGATCAAATCCCTGCGGGGAACCTTTCTGGGTGGAGTTTGCATGTTCTCTCCATGCATGCATGGGTTTTCACCAGGTACTCTGGTTTCCTCCCACAGACCAACAACATGTATGTTGGGCTGATTGGCAACTCTAAATTGTCCCTAGGTGTGAGTGAGAGATTGAATGGTTGTTTGTCTAGTTTGTCTCTATGTGTCCCTGTGATGAACTGGAGACATGTCTAGGGTGTCCCCTGCTTCTCGCTCAGCGACTGGCGGCTATGGGCACCAGGGACCCCTGTGACCCAAAAAAGAAAAAGCAGGTCAAAATGGATGGATGGATGGATGGATGGATGGAAAACAAACCAGTAGGTCATGAACACCAATTAAAAATGACATCATGGTAGTCTGTTGTCCATTAAATCTGTCGTTGGCCATTTTGGTCTCAGGTGTAATTTTTGATGTATCTATTATTTATTTCTCTTTGGATGTCTGCTTTATGGACTGATATGAAAGTGTAACTACACTGTATCATTAAAACATTTTGTTTTTAAATCCAGACAAGTAAAAATTTAATTACATATACTGCAACATTTCACAATAAAAGTATGTCTTAACTGTTTACATGATTTGTTAATTTTTATTAGTTCCCAGAGACTAATAAGTAAAATGATTTATTATGCACTTTTCTGATTTAAATTCTATCTTATATTTTTTAAAATGGTTTTTAGATTTTAGAAGGCTTTATCTAAAATTAAGCTTTCGGTCAAAATTTGTTAAGATGGGGTTATAGAGAAATAGAACAACCCATGACATACAGTATTAAGAACAGTTTACAAGTACAGAACCTTCATCAAGTGATTTTTTATAACATCAAAGAGGAATAACAGATGCCCTCAAACTACAAGACTCCTATTAATAATCTTATTGATGTTTCAAGTAAATATGCAGCTGTCCCACTCTAGTTTTAGTTTTCTCTGAAAAATAAAAGTTGCTTGAAGTAAAAAGGCAAGTTTTACATATACAAAAACAGATGGTACTTTAACTTTTTGTTCATTAATTAAATTAAAGATTGTTTTACAATGTTTATATTACAATTTATCAAAATAAATCTCAAGACTTGGTTCTTTGAGTTTCAGTTGATCCATGATGCTTTATCTATTCAGGCACTTCAGAGCTTCATCTTTTCCAAGGTAATGATCATACCAAGACTGGTGACTGTAATATGAATTCTTTAAATCACCTATCCTAACTAAATCCCATGTTTAGTATTTTTGTAATTGCAGTCTCTTTATGCAAACATGGACTTAGAGGTAACATTTAAAACAGAGCTGTTGATGCTCACACATAATGTACTTTTTATTGTTGACAATCAGAGAAACACTCTGTCACAAATAAATCTTATAGTATCACCAGTAAAGGCAGCTACAGTGGGTCCACCGCAAATGTGGCTGAAAAGCAAAAACTGGATGTGAGTCTAGGATCAAGGAGCTGCCTACAGGCAGTGGTAGTTGCCTTCAGGCGGTCATGGCTGGCCATATGCTGGAAAAAAGGGATGGTCAAAAGAGAGGGTTAAGTAGTCAATTATGTATTATTTGTGGTTAGAAGTAGATGCATAGTAGTTTGCTCAGGCTTTCAAATAAACCAATCTGTTGTTTTATTTTACTATGCAATCAAACTGTCCTTCTTCAGCTTGACAGCATCCCTCACCGCCGGTGTCCACCACCGGGTTCGAGGGTTGCCACCACGACAGGCACCAACAACCTTGCGGCCACAACTCCGATAAGCTGCCTCGACAATAGAGGCGCGAAACATGGTCCACTCGGGCTCAATGTCCCCCGCCTCCCTCGGAACGTGTTCAAAGCTCTCCCGGAGGTGGGAGTTAAAGCTCCGTCTTACGGGAGACTCTGCCAGACGTTCCCAGCAGACCCTCACAATACGTTTGGGTCTGCCAGGTCTGACCGGCATCCTCCCCCACCATCGGAGCCAACTCACCACCAGGTAGTGGTCAGTGGACAGCTCCGCCCCTCTCTTCACCCGAGTGTCCAGGACATGCGGCCGCAGATCAGATGAGACGACAACAAAGTCGATCATTGAACTACGACCTAGGGTGTCCTGGTGCCAAGAGCACATATGGACACCCTTATGCCTGAACATGGTGTTCGTTATGGACAATCCATGACGAGCACAGAAGTCCAACAACAGAACACCACTCGGGTTCAGATCAGGGGGGCCGTTCCTCCCAACCACACCCCTCCAGGTCTCACTGTCATTGCCCACGTGAGCGTTGAAGTCCCCCAGCAGAACAAGGGAGTCCCCAGGAGGCGCACCCTCCAATACCCCCTCCAAGGACTCCAAAAAGGGTGGGTAATCTGCGCTGCCGTTCGGCGCATAGGCACAAACAACAGTCAGAGCCCGTCCCCCCACACGTAGGCGAAGGGAGGCTACCCTCTCGTTCACCGGGGTGAACCCCAACGTACAGGCACCAAGATGGGGGGCAACAAGTATGCCCACTCCTGCTCGGCGCCTCTCACCAGGGGCAACTCCAGAGTGGAAGAGTGTCCAACCCCTCTCAAGGAAACTGGTTCCAGAGCCAGAGCCATGCGTTGAGGTGAGTCCGACTATTTCTAGCCGGAACCTCTCAACCTCACACACTAGCTCAGGCTCCTTCCCCACCAGAGAGGTGACATTCCATGTCCCAATGGCCAGCTTCTGTAGCCGAGGATCAGACCGCCAGGGTCCCCGCCCTCGGCCACCACCCATTCCACAATGCACCCGACCCCTTTGGCCCCTCCCACAGGTGGTGAGCCTATGGGAAGGGGGACCCACGTCTCCTCTTCGGGCTGTGCCCGGCCGAGCTCCATGGGTGAAAGCCCGGCCACCAGGCGCTCGCCAACGTGCCCCTCCTCCGGGCCTGGCTCCAGAGTGGGGCCCCGGTGACCCGCGTCCGGGCGAGGGAACATTGTTTCCATTTATATTACTCATCATAAGGGGTCTTGTGGGCTGCGCTTTGTCTCGTCCCTCACCTAGGACCTGTCTGCCTTGGGTGACCCTACTAGGGGCATAAAGCCCCTGACAGCATAGCTCCTAGGATCATTGGGACACTCAAACCCCTCCACCACGGTAAGGTGGCAGCCCTATTGTCGAGGCAGCTTATCGGAGTTGTGGCCGCAAGGTTGTTGGTGCCTGTCGTGGTGGCAACCCTCGAACCCGGTGGTGGACACCGGCGGTGAGGGATGCTGTCAAGCTGAAGAAGGAGTCCTATTGGGCCTTTTTGGCCTGTGGGACCCCGGAAGCAGCAGATAGGTACCGGCAGTCCAAGCGGCATGCGGCTCGGGTGGTTGCTGAGGCAAAAACTCGGGCGTGGGAGGAGTTCGGAGAGGCCATGGAGAATGACTTCCGTACGGCTTCGAGGCGATTCTGGTCCACCATCCGGCGTCTCAGGGGGGGAAAGCGGTACGCGACCAACACCATTTATGGTGGGGATGGCGTGCTGTTGACCTCAACTCGGGATGTTGTGAGTCGGTGGGCGGAATACTTCGAAGACCTCCTCAATCCTACTGGCACGTCTTCCACTGAGGAAGCGGAGCCTGGGGACTTTGGATCGGGCTCTCCAATCTCTGGTGCGGAGGTCGCCGAGGTGGTTAAAAAGCTCCGCGGTGGCAAGGCTCCGGGGGTGGATGAGATTCGTCCTGAGTTCCTTAGGGCTCTGGATGTTGTGGGGTTGTGTTGGCTTACGCGACTCTGCAATATCGCGTGGACATCGGGGGCAGTTCCCTTGGATTGGCAGACTGGGGTGGTGGTTCCCCTATTCAAAAAGGGGGACCGTAGGGTGTGTTCCAACTATAGAGGGATCACACTCTTAAGCCTCCCTGGTAAGGTCTATTCAGGGGTTCTGGAGAGGAGGGTCCGTCGGATAGTCGAACCTCGGATTCAGGAGGAGCAGTGTGGTTTTCGTCCTGGTCGTGGAACACTAGACCAGCTCTACACCCTCAACAGGGTCCTGGAGGGTGCGTGGGAGTTTGCCCAACCAGTTTACATGTGCTTTGTAGACTTGGAAAAGGCATTCGACCGCGTCCCTCGGGGGGTTCTGTGGCGGGTACTCCGGGAGTATGGGGTACCAGGCCCATTGATATGGGCTGTTAGGTCCCTGTACGACCGGTGTCAGAGCTTGGTCCGCATTGCCGGCAGTAAGTCAGGCTCGTTTCCGGTGAGAGTTGGACTCCGCCAAGGTTGCCCTTTGTCACCGATTCTGTTTATAACTTTTATGGACAGAATTTCTAGGCGCAGCCAAGGTGTTGAGAGGATCCGTTTTGGTGGCCTTAGAATCGCTTCTCTGTTTTTTGCAGATGATGTGGTCCTATTGGCTTCATCAGCTCGTGATCTACAGCTTTCACTGGAGCGGTTTGCAGCTGAATGCGATGCGGCCGGGATGAGGATCAGTTCCTCCAAATCCGAGGCCATGGTCTTGAGCCGGAAAAGGGTAGCGTGCCCTCTCCGGGTCGGGGAGGAGGTCCTGCCCCAAGTGGAGGAGTTTAAGTATCTCGGGATCTTGTTCACGAATGAGGGAAAACTGGAGCGTGAGATCGATAGGCGGATAGGTGCAGCGTCCGCAGTGAAGCGGGCGCTGTACCGGTCTGTCGTGGTGAAGAGAGAGCTGAGTCAAAAGGCAAAGCTCTCAATTTACCGATCGATCTACGTTCCCACCCTCATCTATGGTCATGAGCTTTGGGTTATGACCGAAAGAACAAGATCTCGGATACAAGCGGCTGAAATGAGTTTTCTCCGCAGGGTGGCTGGACTCTCCCTTAGAGATAGGGTGAGAAGCTCAGTCATCCGGGAGGGACTCGGAGTAGAGCCGCTGCTTCTCCACATCGAGAGGAGCCAGTTGAGGTGGCTCGGGCATCTGGTTAGGATGCCTCCTGGACGCCTCCCTGGTGAGGTGTTCCGGGCATGTCCCACCGGGAGGAGACCCAGAGGAAGACCCAGGATACGCTGGAGGGACTATGTTTCTCGGCTGGCCTGGGAACGCCTTGGGATTCCCCCAGAGGAGCTGCTCCAAGTGGCTGGGGAGAGGGAAGTCTGGGCCTCCCTACTTAGGCTGCTACCCCCGCGACCCGACCCCGGATAAGCGGAAGAAAATGGATGGATGGATGGATGGAATCAAACTGTCCTGGCATATTTTTATGTAATTTTGATCAATATTATTGGAACTTTGGTTTCATTTTACTCATTTGCTGCTCATTTCAGTACAAAACTATAAAACAATTAAATGTAGTGTGTAAAATAACTATATTGAAACAGGGCAAGTGCAAGACAAAAGCAAAAGTCAGACAAATAAAAAATGTCTGGAGTAGTTGAATAATATTTGAAAGTCATAGATTAAAAAAGACAAGGGGAGTAAATCTGGTGAGAACATGATAAATACATCTTTTTTTCAGTTGTTCATCTATTCCAATTTTTTTCAGTTTTTGAAAGGCAAAAATGTTCTTCTGAAAATGGTCAGGTACGAAGATTGGAAGGGAGTGAAAATCCAGAAGATTGGAAGGGAGTGAAAATCCAACCAAAGTACAAAGACAGATTTTTAAAAAGCCTTCAGGAAGTTTATAGCACTGTTGTCCAAGACCAAACCACAAGAGATTCTGGCTTCCTAGTAGCAAAGTACAAAACACATGAAGGATAGCATCAGTGTTTTTTTAAAGGTACTAATCTTTTGATAAGATTGCATGGTTTGCATGTTAGTGTTATAGAGTTGCGAATATTGCCTCTATATAATTTGTAAATATTTTTATTTTCATACGTTCTTGAATTTCTAGTATATTGTTGCATTTTAAATGTCACCTCAACATGTTATTTTTCAGTAAAGTACAAACTGAGCACGATGAACGTTCATGGAGCTACATGCTGAATTTTTAAAACAACAAGAAAACAGTAACACCAGAGTCAACAAGCTTCACTTTGCTGTCCCATTTATGTACAAACAGTTTTTAAGTTGACCTTTTAAGTGTTTCAGATGGCACAAAAGTGGTCATGAGAGACAGGAGTGACACAAAACCTCTGGAATGTGAATGCTTGTGCAGTTTGTTGTTACTTGTACATTGCAGAACACCACAAGGGTCTACACAGTTTCTAAATAAAACAGTCTGCTGATTAATGTAATTACCAGAAAAACTAATATGACATCATCACTGGGATCCTCCTTCGTGGAGCTGCTGCTTCTCATTGAGACGGTTGTTGACTCAAATCCCAGCCGGGACCTTTCTGGGTGGAGTTTGCATGCTCGTTCTGTGCATGCATGGGTTTTCTCCGGGCACTCCAGTTTCCTCCCACAGACCAAAACCATGCATGTTAGACTGACTGATAACTCTAAATTGTCCCTAGGTGTGAGTGAGAAAATGAATGGCTGTTTGTCTCGTTTTTTCTCTATGTGTCCCTGTGATGGACTGGAGACCTGTATAGGGTTAACCCTGCCTTTCGCAGAGAGACTACTGGGTATGGGCACCAGCAACTCCCATGACCCAGAAAGTAAAAAGTGGGTAAAGATAATGGAAAGATGGATGGATGACCTCATTGGCCTCTACATTGGTTGTTAATAAACACAACCTAAGCTGTTGTAGTTGTATTTAATAAGCCAGTTAGCCTCTAAATACTAGTGATGCTACACGTTGCAGCCTGGTACATGTTTCTGTTTAAAATAACATATGACCAAGAAACATAGATAACATATAAACTGAGATTTATTACAACATATTACTCATCTGTGTGTAAGTTATACTTAAGAACCTTATAGTTTACACTCTGTCAGTGTTATCAGAGGCTGTATACTTGATACTACAACAAACACAGATGCACACACACACAACTCATTAGGACAGCGTAGGCAGAACATTTCCTGTCAAGGGATATGATGGGATATTTCTCCAAAGAGAAAAGACACATTTGTCCATGTAAGGCCAACCACAAAGTACTTACTCTCTAAATGTTCCACAAACGTCAGCAGTTCAAAAGGCTTCATGGCACTTATGGATTTATATCAGAGTCAGAGTCAGAGTCAGAGAGAATTTATTGTCATTTGCACCGCATGTAGTACATGTGTTGAAAACGAGATTATGTACACAGGGTCCCAGTTACATCCAACAACAAATGCAAGAGAAATACAATAATAACATCTAGGATTAACTAAGAGAGACATCACATCAGCTAGTAATACACTAAGCCCTAATGTAGTAGAAAAACATCATTATAAACAGCAGCACGAACATGAGCAGATGGTCACAGATGAACGCAGCAACAAGAAACAGATCAGTATCAGTATGATGTGACATTTTGCAGTGTTTATTCTTATTATTTATTTATTCATGAGTCTGACAGCCTCAGGGTAGAAGCTGTTTCTCAGTCTAGTGGTTCTACATTTGATGCTCCTCAACCTCCGTCCCGAGGGGAGTGGTGCAAAGAGTGAGTGTGCTGGGTGAGTGAGGTCTTTCATGATGCAGGTGGCTCTTTTTCTGCATCTGGAGGTGTAAATGTCTGTGATGGTGGGGAGACTGACTCCCACAGACTTCTGTGCAGCCTTCACCACTCTCTGCAGAGCTTTTCTCTCTGCAACTGTGCAGCCTCCATGCCACACGTTGATGCTGGAGCACAGGACGCTCTCCACTGCACACCTGTAGAACGAGGTGAGGACTGGGCTTCTCAGACCGGCTCGTCTCAGCCGTCTGAGGAAGTAGAGTCTCTGATGACCTTTCTTGATCAGGCTGGTGGTGTTGTTGCTCCAGCTGAGGTTATCATTCATGTGTACACCCAGGTATTTGTAGCTGGAGACCACCTCCACCGCAGATCCACCTATATACAGTGGGGTGTGGGTGTGTTTGTTCCTTCTGAAGTCCACAATCATCTCCTTCGTCTTCTTCACATTCATGTGAAGGTTGTTCTCTTTGCACCAGCTCTCCAGATGTTCCACCTCCTGTCTGTAGCTGGATTCATCATTATCTGTGATGCATCCCACCACAGCTGTATCATCTGCAAACTTAACAATATGACAGCCTGGATGTGTGGCTGTACAATCATATGTGAGCAGAGTGAACAGAAGAGGGCTCAGCACACATCCCTGAGGAGAGCCATATATATGTGTATATTGACAGCTTGATAGAATAATCAGTTGATCATCATATATTTGAATATTTTATTTTAAAAATAATCCTTTTTGGACAGTGTGTGTGGCATTGTTTTGAGCAACTCCAATATTTTTTGTCAAAATCTGAGATATTCTTTGAAAGAAAAATAAAACAGATGTGTTTTTTAAACAAAAAGCTTCTCTGCTGAACCACAGATACCGTTGCAGCTTCTATCTGAGCAAAGAACATAAGTCAGTATCATAGTGAACCCTCAAGTCAAAAAGTGCTTTTAGTGTAATGAGCAAATCATGTAGCCTGTTTGTAGGTCAGTCCTTTTAGTCTGTTATGACCTTTCCACACAGACTCACAACATTCATAACTGTTATGACACAGTGATCCAGTAGGCAGGTTCATAAAGCTCTCAAGGCTTGAACGATCAGATAAATTTTCCAAAAATGTAAAACTTGAAAAATGTTTTTTTTTTTTCACATTTACTTGTGATCATTGCTGTTTTTTTTTCTGTTTTTTTTCTACATTTGCTCTTGCATGAGTAATTCTTGGACATGATGTCATCTGAATGTTAACAATTTTGCAAACCTAAACTGACTAACTTAAAGAACAATGGAAATAGGACCGAGGCTGCTTGAACAGCAGAAAAATGTCAAAAATGTAATTGCAATAATCAAAATACTTGTCTTGGGCAGACAATAAGACCGAGAATAAATGGCAGTTGTTTGTTTTTTGAGTGTATAATGTTTGCTTTTATTTATTTTTCCTTGAGATTAAAATATCACTTCAGAATTATCAAGACATAATGGTATGTTTTAGCTCATACTAGTAGCTCCCATACGTTGTAACTTTGTGACTTCTAAGTGTGGACCATTATTGCAGTCATAAAATAATTCTTACCTGACACTTCTTAGAATAATGAAATCTCTACTTGTTTGAAAAAGTTGAGTCAAAAGGGAAAAATTAAGTTATCATTGACGCGGGGAGTCCTTCAGATCCAGGAGACCCATAGATTATTAGATCTATAAACCATAGTTTGGGAATTGTGGCTTCACTAAGCAACTGAATCAATGTATACCTGATAACAACAGCAGCTGTCACTAACAGTGTACACATCTTCAGTGAATAAAGTCTTAAAGACAAATAGTAGAGGACTAAGAAATTAATTTGTTCCCAAAACGTAAAATCGAACATGTATCCGTGCTACACAATTACGTATTTTTTTGTTGTTGTTGTTTGTTTATTTATTTTTAATTTATTTTTTAAGATCAGCAGAAATGTTACACACATATGTGGAAAGAAATCCAAACTTGGCAGACCTACTGTGCTCACAGCTAAACTGTGACTGAACAGTAGCTGTTTGGAAGGCAGCTTAAGTCAGCTGTCAATTATTTTTCTCAATATTTTCTCTCACTGATGAATTTAGGCAGTTTTTATCTTTATAGGAGCACTTGGCCTCATCTGTTTTATCTCATTGCTTAGAAGGTGCTGTGCAATGATGTACTAAATTGTGGCGTTGCTTTTGGACCTGGACACCTACGCAATGTTATCTAGTGGTAATGGCAGTCGTCCCCCGATCGGAAGGTTGGCGGTTCCCCACACCATGTGTCGTTGTGTCCTTGGGCAAGACACTTAACCCTGAGTTGCTCCTGGTAGGACTGGAAAGCGCCTTGCATGGCAGTCTGCCGCTACCGGTGTATGAATGTGTGTATGAATGGGTGGATGGTTGGTATTGTAAAGCGCTTTGGGGCCCCTCATAGGGGGCTGGAAAGCGCTATATAAATAAGCTCCATTTACCATTCAGTTTGGACTTGCAGTTTACAAACAAACACTGAGAAACATCTGCAAAGTATTTAAAAGTTCGGGAAAGGTTACATGTTTTAGCAAAAACTTCAACAAAGGCTTCAAATACCAAATTAACCTCTTTGTATGATGCTAAAGTGAATTCAGTTTTTGGATGGATGGGTAGAGAGATGGGTGGATGGTAGAGAGATTGGTGGGTGGATGGATGGTTAGAGAGATGGGTAGATAGATGGGTGGGATGGGTGGATGGATGGTAGAGAGATGGGTGGGAGGGTGGATGGATGGGTAGAGAGTTGGGTGGGATGGTAGAGAGATTGGTGGGTGGATGGATGGTTAGAGAGATGGGTAGAGAGATGGGTGGGATGGGTGGATGGATGGGTAGAGAGATGGGTGGGATGGGTAGAGAGATTGGTGGGTGGATGGATGGTTAGAGAGATGGGTAGAGAGATGGGTGGGTGGATGGATGGGTAGAGAGATGGGTGGGATGGTGGATGGATGGTAGATAGATGGACAGACAGACAGACAGACAGACAGACAGACAGACAGACAGACAGACAGACAGACAGACAGACAGACAGACAGACAGACAGACAGACAGACAGACAGATAGACAGTACTTTCCATCAGACAGACAGGCAGGAGCC
>JBBPBX010015687.1:0-27867 GCA_038048925.1 Garcialebias charrua
TGTTCCATCGCTCATCGTCACACACCCAGGTGTGATACGTGCACAATCGATGTTTAAAATCTGCTTATTTTAAACTATGGACTGTTCACTATTCAGAGTAGGTACCTTACTAGCTCAAATTAGTAAATGTGAATGAAAATGGCCATGTCATTTTGCTCCAGTGCTGTAAAATCTTTGTTTTGTAGCTAAAATGTGTCAGTTGTGAAGACTGTGTTTGGTGGTACACAGGTTGGTTTAAAGATACTCATTGTAAAGTATGAAATCAAACATGGAAAATCTAAAACAGTTACGGTAAGTCTGGTCCTCTGGGCGGGTTCAAAAAACAAACTGAAGACGAAACGTTTCTACAATATTTTGTTTTTTGAACCAGTCCAGAGGACCAGACTTAACTTTTTTTTTAGATTTTTCTACCTTAATTATTGAACAGGCATCAGGATATTTCAAACATTGAAAAGTTTATCCTGGACTACATCAAAGGGTACAGTTTGAAGAAGTTTACTCCAGTAATTTCACAGATAAACTGAAATGTTATTTTGAAATGCGGGTAGGCGTTCAGTGTAAATAAATTCTGAGGAATTTGCTGAAAACGATATAGAAGCTTGAGTTACATGATTGACCTATATTAGGCTCTAGTCTCTGTGGTAAATAAATATGGCCAATAAGATGAAGTTTTGACCAGTTTTCGTAGGTTAGGCATCCAGCCTCAGATTTTGTCAAGTCAAATATATTTATTGTCATTCTCATTGCATGTGGTACATGAGGTGGAATTAAATAATGTACAGGGTCTCATTTACATCCAACAATAGCACAAATGTAAAGTGTAAAGAAGAAACAGTACAGTATAAAGGATCTAAGATATACGCCAAATGCCAAAAGATCTAAGATGCATGTTAAACAAATAAACACATTTGTTTCCAAATTAGAAATTTTAAGACGCAATAAGTGATGAAATGAGAGCACTGTGAATAATGGTTTGTTTCTGACTGTATCTTGTTGTAAATTAAGTTTCATAAAAATATAAATATGTACTTTATGTCTTTCTAAACTGCACTTCTTTTTTTAATAAGTGAAGCTGCATGATTCAGGTTACTGTCATAGATATGTTTGGTGAAAAGCAGAACCCAAAGCGCAGAACAAAACTCAGACTCGAAGGTATTTACAAAAACTCAAGGCTGACAAGGCAGTAAAAATACTCGCCAGAAAACTCGAAGGAACAAACTCGAATGGTGTGCAACGCGACCAGACACGAGCTTTAAAGGGAAATTAAGGAGGGAGAAATGATGACACCTGAGGAGAGACAACAAAGATAAACAGAATTTCATAGGTGGAGGTTATGAGGTTACACTCGTGACGTGCAGTAATACATGGCAGTACAGTATGCGCTTTTATATTGTTTGTGATCCGCCATTAAAGAAAAGAAGAGCAGGTGGGAGGGGCAGAAGCAGAAAACTAACAGGAGAAAACTGGGTAAGCTTAAACACAAGTAAAACAAATACAATAAATCACAGAAAAACTAAAAACTGTAAAAAAAATAAAATAAAATAAAACATACAAAAGATCTTGCCAATAGAAATGACTTTAGAA
The DNA here is from genome assembly GCA_038048925.1 of Garcialebias charrua. NCBI lineage: Eukaryota > Metazoa > Chordata > Actinopteri > Cyprinodontiformes > Rivulidae > Garcialebias > Garcialebias charrua. The sequence continues at coordinate 1,585 of JBBPBX010015687.1, forward strand.
TAAGATGACTGAGCTGTTTTATTCTGGTGAAGATAAGCTTCAAATATCTACCCTTGCACAAAGAAAAATGTTTAATTATTTAGACTGAAGGCTTTGTTAGCTTAGCTGTAGTTGTTTTACTGAAATTGCCATTTTATGCATCTTCTGTTTGTGTATTAGGTTACCCATACTTTATGATGTGTTTTTTTGTTGTTGTTGTTGACTCAGCAGTTTAAAAAATAAGTTGCGGGATGAGGTGGAGAATCGGTTTAGGGATGTTGAGCAGTTGCCTCCAAGTTCCTGCTTTCCCTCTTGTCTTAAAGGAAGTTGTCCATCCAGCTGAGCAGGAACAGGAACTGAGAGCCGTGTGGCTCTTATTATTTTCCTCTGGACGGGAATGACTTTCTGTCAGGGTTTCTCTTCTTCTCTTACAAGCAAACAGACTAATCCTAGAGGATGAAACTAGACGCGAAGAGGAGTTGGATGAAATCTTGGATTTTAGGGAGATTTTGGTAGATGGTTGCAGCAGAGATGGTGTCAAATATGTCTTAAATACAGGTATTTATTTTGAGCATAAGAAAGTGAGATTTAAACTAATAAATTCCTTTAAATGTCACTCAGAAGATAAATATCTGTACATCAAACATCTAGAAAACATCTGCCCTTCTGAACTAATCCGTGCTTCTATTGACTATTACTACTGCAAGGTGTATGCATTTTTTAAGAATTTAATTTATTATTTGTTTTGTTTTTTTAGTGGTTGTTGTTTACCACACACGTGGATGCCACCAGAAAGAGGAGCTGCTGGACTCTGGGGAGCATGAATCATGACCTCGGTGGTGCTGGTTGACTCTGGTGGAGCTGTGGTGAAATATGTTGTAGCAGAAGAAGACCTCCAGCAGGTACGATTCAAACACAAACTACGGAAGTCACATTATCTGCAAAAAATACTGTGTGAGCGCTGAATCACTGGGTGAAAAAAGCTAAAAACAAGTTATTTAGCATTTACCGGTACTGACTTAAAGCTAAAACAAGCAGAACACTTGCTAAAACCCCAAAGCCGTAAAACACTAGCTAAATGTTAGAAGTAGCAAAAGGCTAGCTAAAAGATAAGTATAGCAAAAGGATAATTGAAAGTAGCAAAATTGTAGATAGAAGCGAAAAGTAGCAAAATGCTAGCTAAAAGGTGCATCAAAAGGTTAGCCAAAGTTAGCAATCAAAAAGCAGTGAAAAGTCAAAGTCAACTTTATTGTCAGAACTGCAATATGTACAGGACATACACAGGATTGAAATTGCGAAAGGCTAGCTTTAAGCAAAAAGAAGCAAAACACTAGCTAGGAGCTTAACGGTATTGTGCCATGATGTTGGAACTACCGGTATGCATAAAGTGGCACAACATATATATCTTGTATCATTCAACTATGTTCGTTTTTACAAGCAGAATGATAAATCAATGAAAATTGGTTTCAAAGTGATTTTAAACTTTGCGCCGTGTTTCGTCACGGGAAATCCGGGTACTTCCGCATGCGACATCATGTGACGTAGGGACATGGAGGTCAGTCTGCGGCTGCTATTAGAACGCAGTTTCATTGTCTTCAAGATCGCCAAATTTTTTTTGTATAACTTGAAAAATGCCGGTACGTTGTGTCGCATTTGGGTGTTCTAATATCGCCAGTGAACAAGTGAGCATTTTCACTTTCCCAAAAGATGAAAAACTTTGTCAAGAATGGACAGTATACGGTAATTCTACCATTCTAATAGCAGCCGCAGACTGGACTTCAAGTCCTTACGTCACATGAACGCGCATGCGTAAGTACCCGGATGTCCCGTGACGAAACACGGCACCAAGTTTAAAATCACTTTGAAACAAATTTTCATTGATTTATCATTTTGCTTGTAAAAACGAACATAGTTGAATGATACAACATATATATGTTGTGCCACTTTATGCATAGTTCCAACATCATGTCACAATACCTTTAAAGAAGTAAAACGCTAGCTAAAAGTCAAAAGTAGCATGACACTTGCTAGAAGCTAAATAAAATTATGGGCTAGCTAAAATTGGCTAATTTGTTGCTAGAAGTTAAAAGTACCGAAGGCTCGCTACAAATGGCAAAATGCTGGTGAAAAGGAGCTAAAGGCTAGCTAAAAAAAGCTAAAAGTGCGAAAAGGCTAATCAGAAGCTAAAAGTAGCCAAAGGTTGGGTAAAAGCAGCAAAATGCTTGCTAAAAGTAGTATAACAGTAGCTAAAAGTCACAGACACCTAGCTAAAAGCTAAATGTAGCATAAGAAGACCAAAACAAGCCAGTATGGGAAGATAATTGTTTTTTTTTTTTTTTGTTTGTTTGTTTGATTTTTAAAGAAATGTGATATCAGTGTTTTTATGTGGGTAAAATGTTTGGAGTAAAATATTTTGATGGGTATAAAAACATATATGAAAAAAAAAAACCCACTAAAGAACAAGAGAACAGTCCTGATTCAAACAAGAGAAAACTAAAGAACTGTGAAGAGTTAGGGTCTTCATTTTACCCTTTGTTGTAAATTCTAATGTAGCCCTGCGTCTCCTGTTCGTACTCCCTCAGCTGGAGGATGTGGAGGAAGAGGCCGATATGGAGCAGGAAGGAGAGGTGGAGGGCGAGTGTGACACTGAGGAGGCGTGTGACGAAAGACAAAACGCTGATGAGCGCCCGACGGTCTTAGTGAAGGAGCTTCCTGGCGTCATGGCCGTGGACCAAGGTTACTCGGCCCAGGTGTGGATGTGTGGAGACGAGGAGTACATCATGCAGGAGGTGGAGACGGAAGGAGAAGAAGGTGAGATTATTATCATTTCTGTTTTTGTTAATTGGCTTTCGTTTGACTCAGTGTGAACAAATGCCAACTTTGTTAGGATTTTATGAATCGAGGGGAGTTGCAGGACGTTGTGTGGGTGAGTTTCTTGTTTTTGGACCTGCTGTGGTCACAGTATGAGCTGTCAATCAGAGGACAACAGCCTGAGCAGCGTTACGTTGCATTTTATTCACCTCATTAAACCGAGCTGACGTTAAATTCTCAGAGAAGCTGAGCAGAAAACAGCTGATGGTTTTCAGCACAACATGTTTACAGTTGACCATCTTCAGCTCTGACACGGAGCTCTGTGAAGGCCCTTATCATTTTATATGTGCCTTTATGTATTTTATATTGCATAGTTGGATCATAAAGCTCATGCAGCGATAACACAACAAAGGCGTCACTGTCAGATCTGTAGTGGGCATGACCGTGTCCACTTTGATACACCTGTGTATTTTTGAACTGTTCCAGAGATGACCTTTACTGACCTCTCAGTAAAGCAAGACATTTATTACAAATTATTCCATTAGTTGTAATCTAAGAACATAGTCACCCAAAGAGACTATTGGCTTCTTTAATTTTATTCTAATGTAATCAAAAGAATAACATTTTGTCATTTTCATGATGTGTGCTTTTAAACTGTGTTATTCTGTAAGAGTTAAACTGTGTCACTTCTGCACATCACTGTGTTCACTGCTGTGTTAAAGTTGAAGTCTCGGGTCACAGAGACCCGGCCGTTTTGTTTAGAAAGGCAGAAGACAGTTAATCTGTTGTTTTATGAGAATGGCTCCAGCACGCTCTGTCTTTCCTAAACATTTTCACTCGGCTGTGAATTTCACCTTGAATCTTGATAACAACAAGTGAACTCTTCGCTGGTCCACGGACCAATGAAAAAGACACAAGTCCACTCCTCGATCCTTCTATTAAGTTCTAAGCTGTTGCTGGAACTGATGAGTTTGCTGGGAACTTCAAGATGTGAGGTCGTCCCAAAGTAGCTGGATGAACTCAGTCACACGCTAAGGACAGTCATTCAGTTAAGGACTAATAACACGTTTGTTATGAGTCCACTCCGAACGAGCGTAAGCTCAAAACTTTGTTTATTCCTTCCTGGAATAAGTTTATCTTGAAGTCAGAGGCCAGGAGCTGACGCATTTTCTGATGACCAACGCGAAACCAGGAGACGTTGAAAACGTAAACTAGAACCAGCTCGGACGAACTGGGCCTGAAGGACTCTGTGCATCTGAAAGGCTGGTGTCATTTCTTTATCAGACTCGTCGTCGAAGGTAAAGAGCTGTTTACAAACGTACCTGGATTTTAGCAGAAGTCGGATGGGAAGTGTCACTTTTGGTAACATGCTCAAGACAATTTCCTGTAAACCATCTCTCCACCTTTCCTCCTATTCCCTTATCCCTCTCAATCTTTCTGGAAACTATATTTAAGCTAAAGAACCCTCAGACTAAATATGTTTAACATCCAGTATTGAAGTCTGTTGTGTTACATTCAAGTGTGCTGACGTGTTAAAGATAAGAAAGTGAAATCATGTCAATCAAGTGTAATGGTGTTAATTTAGTTGATTTATTCTAAATAAATGGTAGTGTCTTTGACATATCAAACTAAGTTAACGTCTCTGTCACTTAATGGCTTTATTTATTTATCCATCATAAAGATCACAGAAATATTGGGTAAACTGAAAAAGAAAAGAATCCGTGAAATTACTATTCAATCTGAATAAGTAAATTAATTAAGGTAAAGAGGCCAATATTAATATTGACCTCCTCATAATCCTTTACAGATCCATAAACAAATCGGCTAAAACTGGTTTCTAACTTGTCTCTGGTACAAACCGGATTCCAAAAAAGTTGGGGCACTAAACAAATTGTGAATAAAAACTGAATGCAATGATGTGGAGGTGCCAACATCTAATATTTTATTCAGAATAGAACACAAATCACAGATCAAAAGTTTAAACTGAGAGAATGTATCATTTTAAGGGAAAAATATGTTGTTTCAAAATTTCATGGCATCAACAAATCCCAAAAAAGTTGGGACAAGTCCATTTTTACCACTGTGTGGCATCCCCCCTTCTTCTTACAACACTCAACAGACGTCTGGGGACAGAGGAGACCAGTTTCTCAAGTTTAGAAATAGGAATGCTCTCCCATTCATGTCTAATACAGGCCTCTAACTGTTCAATCGTCTTGGGCCTTCTTTGTCGCACCTTCCTCTTTATGATGCACCAAATGTTCTCTATAGGTGAAAGATCTGGACTGCAGGCTGGACATTTCAGTACCTGGATCCTTCTCCTACGTAGCCATGATGTTGTGATTGCTGCAGAATGTGGTCTGGCATTATCTTGTTGAAAAATGCAGGGTCTTCCCTGAAAGAGATGACGTCTAGATGGGAGCATATGTTGTTCTAGAACCTGAACATAGTTCTCTGCATTAATGGTGCCTTTCCAGACATGCAAGCTGCCCATGCCACAAGCGCTCATGCAACCCCATACCATCAGTGATGCAGGCTTCTGAACGGAGCGTTGATAACAACTTGGGCTATCCTTGTCCTCTCTGGTCCGGATGACATGGCGTCCCAGTGTTCCATAAAGAACTTCAAATCGTGACTCATCTGACCACAGAACAGTCTTCCATTTTGCCACACTCCATTTTAAATGACCCCTGGCCCAGTGCAAACGTCTGAGCTTGTGGAGCTTGCTTAGAAATGGCTTCCTCTTTGCACTGTAGAGTTTCAGCTGGCAACGGCGGATTGTGTTCACTGACAATGCTTTCTGGAAGTATTCCTGAGCCCATTCTGTTATTTCCTTGACAGTGGCATTCCTGTTTGAGGTGCAGTGACGTTTAAGGGCCCGGAGATCACGAGCATCCAGTAGAGTTTTACGGCCTTGACCCTTACGCACAGCGATTGTTCCAGATTCTCTGAATCTTTTGATGATGTTATGCACGGTTGATGATGATAACTTAAAAGTCTTTGCTATTTTACGCTGGGTAACACCATTCTGGTATTGCTGCACTATCTTTCTGCACAACAATGGTGGAATTGGTGATCCTCTTACCATCTTGGCTTCTGAGAGACACTGACACTCTGAGAAGCTCTTTTTATACCCAATCATGTTGTCAATTGACCTAATTAGTGTTAATTGGTCTTCCAGCTGTTCGTTATATGCTCAATTTCCTTTTTCCAGCCACTTATTGCTACTTGTCCCAACTTTTTTGGGATTTGTTGACACTGTGAAATTTTGAATCAACATATTTTTCCTTTAAAATGTTACATTTACTCAGATTAAACTTTTGATCTGTCATCTATGTTCTATTACAAATAAAATATTGACATTTGCCATCTCCACATCATTGCATTCAGTTTTTATTCACTATTTGTTTAGTGTCCCAACTTTTCTGGAATCCAGTTTGTAGCTTAAAGGAGAAATGTAATCAAATCTGAAAAAATCGATATAACAAGAATTTCATATAGTAAACAACACACATAAACATACTTAGTATGCTTTTTTCAAGTCAGTAGCTTAAAGAAATAGTTTTTTTACATTTTTCCTGCTACATGCCGAAGTGCAGTGATTTCTGTAGTAATTTTCTGGACGCACTTTTATGACACAATTAAGACCTCCTTTGCTATCTTACAATAACACTGAAGCTATAAACCCATCATTACTGTCCTCTTGTCTGTCATTTAAAATGGAAGCAGAAGACCTTTTTGAATCTGAAGGATATCACTTTAGTTTGTCAAAAACAGTTTGGTGATTTAGTGCATTAATGGGCATTTCTATCCTGGAAATACGAATAGCCTTCGCATGCTAACGTTAGCATGCTAGCGCCGTATGCTAACGTTAGCATGCTAGCGCCGTATGCTAACATGGGAGTGGGGGTGTTGAAAATGTCCTGAAACAGTTACCAATGTCTTGTTAAGCTCTGTATTCCACAGAACATAGTAGGATCTAAAATGATTTTTAAAGATGAAGGAGCAAGTTGAAACATGCAGGGTCTCCCTCCTTGCTAGCAGGCTCCATTGGGAGCTCCATTGGGAGTTGGGAACTAACTACGGTGGCAGTGTTGCCAGGTGAGAAATGTAGGATTATCGTACTAGAGCCCTAAAATTATCGTATTTTGAGGGAAATTATCGTACACCCGTCAAAACCAAAATAACAAGTATGCACTATAGTCACTCTGTTGTTGAATTGCGTCTAACAGGCACTCACAGCGTTGTGGCATCAGTACGGGTGGGAACCATAGACAATAATACGTATTAATGTCTGGTGGCAACTAATGAGCCCGCCCCCCCCGCATTTCTTGTTTTGTTTCATGGCGGTTTTAATTTAATAACTCAACTAAATTCTGTCTATTAAGTTTGTATTTTCAAGGAAATAATAACTTGATATTTAGCTTTACTGATATCACTACTAAAAACATCCCTAATTGTAAATTTAATATTAATTTTATTTATTTATTTTTGTTAATGCATTCTTTCTGTTTCATACCTTGGACATCCCATAAAGACATGTTGAACCGTTTCAGGGAGATTGCTGGTGCACATGTCACAAAAAAGTCCTGTTGCAAGCTTTCCAATTATTTTAAGAGATTTATTAAGGTCTGTGTGTCCTGTTCTAATGCGAGTAAGTTCCTGTTTCTTCCTGCTTTCTTGTATATCCTACCTTTTTTGTTGTGTAAATGTCTTCCTGTATCAGAAATGTCCCAGGTTTCCTGCCATATTTTCTTAATATATTTCTTAATTATCATTTAACATTTAACTTTATATAAATGTTCTCTCATTTTCATCACTTCTTCTTCCAGACCGGTGTCACACGAGACGTCGGCTCTGCTTTTTCTTCTTCTCTAACTCATGGGGCGGGCGCAGCGGGCTATTCAGCCAATCATGGTCGTTGTTCTGCACATACGTCACTCTTAGGTCACATTTAGAAAAGCACGATTGGCTGGAATTTCAAGATGCATTCAGGGTTCACAAAAAAACTCAGACAGACCGTTGCGGCAGGCTGATGGAAACCGATCACAACTACACATTCAAGGAATGGCCAAATTATCGTATTTTTGGCCTTTTTCGGGATTATTGATCGTACATCGTACAGAGGGTAAAATTATCGTACAAATACGATAATTATCGTACACCTGGCAACACTGTACGGTGGCCCTACACGGCCAAAATTCTACAGCGGCCGAATGCACAGGAGCGGTAAAAATACAATATAAAATTTTAAAAAAGTTTTAAAATCTATTTTGGGGCTTTTAGAATCGATTCTGAATCGCCAGGACTAAGAATCTTGATTCTTTAAAAAATAGATTTTTTTTGCTGCATCCCTAATTGCTACACACTGAAACCTTTTTGTCCACTACTAGATTTTTTTTTTATTAACACAAACAGAACTACAAAACACTACATAAACAAAAAAATATATACAAACTCTTGTGAATGATAACATAACTACAGTCTATAAGCTAGGGGGCGGTTTACAAAATGATGAAAGTTGAAAAAATACTAGATACACACACTAATATTACTGTATGAGGGACGACCATTGCACTGCCTATGTCATATTCAGGGGACGGAGAGCAAGCAGAGGGAGGGGGGTCAAAAACACCAGATGAGAATTTTTTCACTTTGCAAAGTCTAAATTTGAGTTAGGATGACATTTTTGACTTGTGAAATTTTCTCAACAAGCTTATTTTATGCTTTTCATTAGACTACTATTAGCTTAAAAACACTTTTCATTTCTCCTTTAATGGACAGGATGGACTGTGTTCAGTACACATTAGAGGATATTAGAAGTTTATATTAATCTGGAGTTAAGGTCCATGTGTCAATGTTTATAAAGTTATGTTTTGTTGGCAGAACCTGTTCAGTGGTTTTAGCTCAGCTGTTTATTTGTGACAGGTTTTTGTGTTCTTGTGCTGCCACCTTGTGGGTTTATTTTAGACAGTTGGTGCCTGATGAACAACAGATGAGACTACAGTAATATTAACAAAATAATCATTAAGTTGTTCCTTATTCTCTGCTGTTCTGAGTAACACCTGTAGACATTATAAACAAATAAATATAACATATTAAAGGTTTTTAAGGCATACATTACATAGCTCACATACAGTACATGTATTTAAATAAAAAAGCTCTTAATCTTAGCAAATAAAGTGACGGTTTTCAGAAAAATATGCCACATTTTTAATAATGTTAGAGAATGTTAAAGGGGACCACACATTCAAAATTCACTTTTTAATGTTTTTTTACTCAACTTTGGGTATTTACTTCATAAAAATAACAGTCCTAAGGCCAAAAAAATGCACCCAGTGGTTTATTTACTCTAAGTAGATTTATTTTACTGTGATAATATAGGTTTCGTTTTTGAAATAAACTGGAGATCAATCTCGCTTGTGACGTCACAAGCGAGAGGACAACCCACCCCAACCTGAGTCCAGCCCCTCACCTAGCAACCCCATGTTAGGCTCAACCCACTTCTGTATTAAACACATGACTGTTGTTTTTCATGATTTCATCTCATCTTTTGTTTATATGTTATTAATTTCATGTGTACAGCACTTTGTTGCAGCTGTGGTTTTTTAAATGGCTTTATAAATAAAGTATAATTGTTATTTTTATGTTTTAGTTCAATTTTTAGTGTATTTGCGATCTCTCCCAACGCGCCGCCGGCAAAAATTAAACGAGCATACCCCCGGCGTAGAGACCGGTTGCGACGGGACCCTCTTCTGGCTTGATGGAGCGGAGCTTCAACTGTACAGCCTCACTGAAGCCTCACAGGAGCCTCGCAGCAGCGAGGACCTTCTCCTTACGGATTAATTTACGGGAGACACTTGGTGAACTTTGTGTTGTCTTGACTGGAACAGCGATAACTCCCAAAATCGCCGCGTGCAACGAGCGGAGCTGGCGAACACCGGAAGAGGAACAAGCTAACATTAGCATCGGATTCGGGTGGTCTAATGCTAAAAGGAGCAGCAAATTGCGGCGCGCTCAGACGGGTTTCGGTAAGTTATCTTAAGCTAGCACTAACAGTAAGTCAAATGAGTAATAAAAAAAGAGCTAATTTTAAAACAACAACACATTACAGATACTGGCTGTTACAGAGGGCGTAAACAGATCTTTGAAGGGCGTGGACTTCAGAACTTCTATCAGAAACCGGTCGTTCAAAACGAAAGTTAAAAATGGCAGAATTAAAAAGGGTATAATTGATTATCTAATAATTATTTTGTGCATTAAATTGAAGGAATAGGGTCTAGATAGCACACAGAAATAACATAAAATTTTAAAAAAATGCATCTGAGGTCCCCTTTAAGTTTAAAATGTCCAAATAAAGAACCCTAAAATATTTTTTCCCCAGATACATTTTCTTGTAGGACTCTCCCATCCAATTTATTTTATTGTCTTCCATTTGTTTGTGTCAGATTTTTTTTTTTGGGGGGTTATTTCGGTTTAATTTTAATTCTGCAGGTAAAAAAAAAAAACTGTTACACATCAAACAATACTGTAGTTGTTTTGAACAAAGGACTTATAGCCAACTTTTTTTTCCTCGTGAGGCTTTAAAGAAAGCTAAAACTAATAAGGTTTATCCTCTTAAACCAACCTAAAACAAACAATACTGTAATAGAATAAACAATAGAATAAACAATGATACATCAATAAAAAGATAATTATACAGTATACAACTGTTGATAATGTTCATGTAGGCCTATTTGTTGTTATTCACTGTTTTACTTGAGATTGAAAGACTTTAAAACCATTTAAAGGTCCACTGACATGATGTTTGAACCATGCATATAATTGCTCAACATATATATGTTGTATCATTCAACTATGTTCGTTTGTACAAGCAAAATGATAAATCAATTTAATTTTGATTTTAAAGTGATTTTAAACTTTGCGCCATGTTTTACAATACAACTTTATTTATAAAGCACTTTAAAACAACACCGTTGGCCAAAGTGCTGTACACCAACACAGACAAGCATACAACTATAAACTCAACAAATACCATAAAAGTGATGAATTACCAGATCAAACAGCAAACAGTAAAAAACTATAAAAGAAAAACTTAAAATCCATAAAACCAACATTTCAAGCTGTGTTAAAAGCCAAAGAGAAAAAATGTGTCTTCAGAGCAGATTTGAAAACAGGAAGTGAGTCAGTTTGTCTGACACGCAGAGGCAGCTCGTTCGTTTTATTCACGGGAAATCCGATTACACGCGAATGCAACATCTGTGACGTAGTATTAGGCTTGTCAGTCTGCTCTGTCTGGAGATCGCTTGCAGATCACTTATTTTTAATTTATTTTTTACTTGAAAAATGCTGTTACGTTGTGTCGCATTTGGGTGTTCTAATATCATCAGTGAACAAGTGAGCCTTTTCACTTTCCTAAAAGATGAAATACTTCGTCAAGAATGGACAAAACAAAGCTACACCACTCGGACCCCCCCTCGCTCCACCTGATACGGTAAGTCTCATACGGCTGCAGACCTAAATTAGATCCTGCTGTTTCTTGTTCCGTCACCCGAACTATTTTCGGCTTCCCAAACTGAAGACAAATAGCTCAAATCTTCACTTAGATTGCTAAATTCGTCTGGTTTTAAATTGTCCGCCATTAATATGTAAAAGGGGCGTTCAAGAGACGTACCTAATACCAGAGCCCTCTGCCCAAGACTACGTCACAGATGTTGCATTCGCGTGTAATCGGATTTCCCGTTAATAAACACGGCGCAAAGTTTAAAATCCCTTAAATCAAAATTAAATTGATTTATCATTTTGCTTGTACAAATGAACATAGTTGAATGATAAAACATATATGTTGAGCAATTTTATGCATAGTTTTTTGATTTGATGTTTATTCATTCATTTTAAAAGAACAATACAAGACAGTTTCATCAGATACAAGAATACAAGTAGGATAAAATGAAAGGAGCAGAAAGAAGATGAAATCTTATTATATCTGCCCCTTATTTCACAGTTTGTTCAACCAATGATAACCTTCAAACTACATCACAAAATGAATAACTACTTAATTTTTCTAACTGTAATACACAAACTACATCACAAAATGAATAACTACTTAATTTTTCTAACTGTAATACACAAACACACTAAGCTACATCATAAGTACAACATAAGTGTAATACACAAACACACTAAGCTACATCATATATAGTTTTTGAGCAAGTCCTTTTTGACCTTTTTCTTAAATGTATACATTGATTTTGCATTTTTAACATCACTCTCCAGAACATTCCACAATCGAACTCCCTGAATTGAGGTAGACCGTCCCTTTAAGCTGGTTCTGAATTGTGGTTTGATGAATATCTCTGTCCCTTTGAGATTGTAATAACTTTGTCTTTTTATAAAATTTCTTTGGATATTTAAAGGTAATGTGTTATTATGAGCCCTATACATAACTGATAAAATACTATATTCTACCAATTCCTGGAATTTCAATAAATTTAGCTGAAGAAACAAGGTGTTTGATGGGTGACTGAAATGTTTTCTGGTGATTACTCTTACAGCTCTCTTTTGTAAAATAAAAACAGGCTTTGTAATTGTTTTGCACGCTTTTCCCCAAACCTCAATACAATAGATTAAATGTGGAACAATGATTGTGTTATACAACATATACAGAGCTTTATCAATTAAAAAATCCCTGACTTTATACAGTACTGCAATTGATCTAGCTATTTTTGTTTTAATGGAATTTACATGACATGTCAGTGGACCTTTAACACCTCTTGGTTTTGTTTTTTCTATGAAGACCTTTAAATGAAAAAGATCATCCAAATTATTTTTATTTTGCTGGTTTTCGATATCTATTAACTTTCATGAACTTAAAAAAAAAATAATTTTAATAATTACCTCTGGACCAAGATCTGCAATAATTTGCTTTCCATTTGTTATTGATGTGAGAAATAGGATCTAAAAATTATGTAGAAGTTTAGGTACCATGTGTACATACAGTAATTAAAATCCACCAGTTACTTTGTGTTTTTTGTTGTATATAAATAAAGTTGGGAGGAAAAAAAATGTTGCTGGATTTGACGTACTGCTTACGCGACGGAGGGAGGATTTCCTGTGTGGGTGGCGGAGGGATACGCCTCTCAGTCGCGGTGATGCGTCTCTCTCGTTGAGATTTCCCTTTAGCGGCGGAGTGATCCGAGGAGTGAGAAGTCAATGTGAATCTGCAAAGGTGAAAAAACATGACGACTCCGCAGCATGAGGGCCACGAAAACCAGCTCGATCTGCTCATCAGAGCCGGTAAATATGCGTTTACGTCCTCGGAACCTCGACTTGAGTTCCACCGCGGCCGCGCCGGATGTTTTGTTTCAGCCTCGACCGAAGCTTCGGAGCGCGCCCGCCGCGGAGAAGTAATGGAGGGATTCAGGAAGTGATCGAGCTGCATGGCGCTGCTGCTGCGCGGACATTCAACCCAATTTAAAAAATGCTAAAAAACCTGCACGTGGACGCGTCAGAGTGCGCGGTCGGATCCATGTGTGCATGAAACGTGCTTTGCATATTTCTGCTGGTGTTTTTCTCGCAGCTGGATGATGTTGAATAACGGTTTGCACGAACCAGGAAGTGTGTAGTTGTGTTGTCTTTGCCACGCTGTCTGGGTCGGAAGGACATGTGTGTTGTTTATTTTTACACGAACAATCACCAAGTATAAACCTAAAATGCACTTATTTATGATTATCTGTAGCTATAAATTTCCATTTGTTTCCTAAAACGCTTCCAGTTAAATTTACCTGAAAAGTAGGTTCTACATTAAAAAAAAAAAAATTGGTCCCAATGTGAGAAGCTTCATTTTCAGGTGTTATTAGTCGCATTGGTTTGACTTTTTTTGCTCTCGAGGTTTCCGTTAATCGTATTTTGTAGCCTCCCGTCGCGTGGGACGGCCCGGATGGCTTCGCTTTCTTCCCTGCCAGCGGCCAATCAGTGTTCAGAGGAGGCGGGCCTTAGCGTGGCTTTTCGGCCAATAGTCGGGCGAGGCGGGTGTTGAGTGACAGGAGGATTTGTTAGCTTCTTCAAAGAGAACTGGAGGGAAATCATGAGTGTAAACACGGAAATCATCAGAAGCGGAACTACTTTGTTCCAAGTGCTAGGTGTTGAGCATTATTAGGAATATTTTCACATTTTGTATTTTTGCATTTACTTGAGCATTATCGTATTTTTTTAAGCATTTTTTAAATGAATAAAGTTATTGTAACTTGAGACTGGGAGTCTTTTAACTTCACACATTTTGGTGGTCATATTTCAGCCATGGCTGGCAGCAGGGCGTCCCGTTTGTTTGAGACAAGGTCTGAATGAGTGGGGTGGTCTAAAGATAGTCCGTTTCTCTCATCAGCATGGTTAGATACCAAACATGGACCGGGCAGGGTGTAATGGCATCTCGTGTTTCCCATCGGTGATTGACGACAGCAGCAGGTGCCCTGGGTTCCCTCTGCAGGTCTCAAAGGACACCAGACTTCCCTTACTAAATTTATGTGTAAACTTTATTATCATTGTTTATTGAAAGAGGTAAACAAGCTTTACTTCTATGATTCCTTCTGCTCACCAACATTTCTGCTTATTATTTAGGGGTGCGAATCTCTCAGTGTCTGGAGAATCGATTCAATTCCGATTTTTTTATGCACCGATTCAATTAAAAATCCATTTTTGATTCTAAAACGATTTTCATTTCAGGATCGATTTTCGATTCTGAATCGATTTTTGATTCTGAAACAATTTTCAATTGAAATCATGAAAAGATTAAACAATGTAAACAAATAAAACATTTATTTAAAACAATAATGTATGCTTGTAGCAAACATTAATAATGTCAAATAATACAGTATAAATACAGCAGATGGGTATATGAATAGAATGCAGCAGCTTTAATCGGGTCCCGGAGGTCACTGGTGCCTATATCCAGCAGTCACTGTGCGAGAGGCAGGGGACACCCTGGACATGTCTCCAGTCCATCACAAATAATTCAAAATACAAACGTAAACAAAGATTTCAGCCTACTGTATTGCATAAACATTTAACTCAAAATAAAATAGACTTCAAAATCATATTGCATTCATCCATGTTTCAAATGTGTATGGATGGATTTTGTTTAAAAGATTTGTTTGGTAAATCTTTTCAACAAAAGCCATCTATCCATCATCTTTACCCGCTTTATCCTTATCGGGTCCTGGAGGTCACTGGTTCGGGTCAGATTTATTCTTCTTTCTGCCACCTTTCATTTTATGTATTCTATCTTTTGGGTTTTAATGTAAGAAGAAGAAAAAAATCGATGTTGGGGCTTTTAGAATCTATTCTGAATCGCCAGGACTAAGAATCTATTTTTTTTTCTCCCTGCACCCCTATTATTATTACTTAACTAAATAAAGGCTCTCTAAAACAAGCCTAGATTTCTGCATCAAGCTGTATGTTTGTTGATGCACAGAAAGATTTCTGTGGCCCCAAAACATGAAAGCTGCTCACAAGGAGGTGCAGAGATTGTGCATGTAGCACCATTTTGACAGTGTGTGTTGGACATAGTGTGTTAGTGACTTAAAAGTAAATTTTTAGCTGGTTTGTTTGTATTTGGAAGAGTTTAAAGGTTTGACATGCAAAACAAAAATAGGATTTTATATACGGTATAGATTTGAGACAAGTGCTTTTTTTTTTTATCTGTAGAGGTGTTCAGTCAGGTGTAACTTCAATAAAAATGTTGACTAATTGATTTTGTGGATGTTTTTGATTGTAGTGGAAGCTTCTTATCATGGCACCAGCATCCACTGCTCTGATAAAACGATTGAGGCTGCAGAGGCTCTGCTTCGCATGGACTCACCGTCCAGCCTCAAAGAGGAACGCAGCCCAGGTAAGACCACTTAAATGTGCGTTTGCAAAAGCATAGACTGGAAAAAAAACATTGGCTTATTTCAATAGCCCCTTAACTGATGTAAGGTGACTCTCAGGAAGTGCTGACACTTAATTTGATGTTTATGCATCATTTTGTAATCATTCCTCCATTCAGAAGCTTTTATTCCACAATGTGAAGTGACGCCAGACTTCCTCCACGCCGCCATGAGGCCTGACATGATATCGGAGGTGGAGATATCAACTGAAGACTGCTATGAGGAGGAAGAGGAGATGAGCAGCTTGATGGAAGACCGAGAACCTGACGGCGAGCCTGTTAGAAAAAGACGAGGTACAAAACATCACAGCGTCTTTAAATGTCAAATCTGTAGAAAATGCTGCAGGATGTGTTCATGTTAATTTAACGGAGAGTCATTTAAGTTGTTCTAGAGAGTATTTATATTGAAGTGTCTGCTCAGAAACCTGAAAACAAAGACCTGAACTCCAACATGAATTGGTCACGGACTTAAAGAGCCCCATCTAGTGGTCAGATCAAATCATAACGAGGCAGCTCAGTGACGGGAGGTGCACAGGTCAAAAGATGGATGAGTTGGAACACACTCTTCCTTATTTAGGTTTCTTAAAGATAAAAATAAGTAATTTCAAAAAGCAAACTCCTCAAACATGTAGACCACTTTTCACGTTGCTTTTATTTCAGAATAGAAACTTGGCAGCTGTGTATAAATGAGAAACACTGAAACATTTCAAGTTTTAGGAGACTTTTTGTAAATACAAATTATTTATTGCCATTCTATGCTGTCTGCAATTTATCTGTTAATTCATCTCTTCCTTAAGACGTTCATAAATATTTATTTCCAAGGTTCGAGGTGACTTTTTTTGGTCATTTGCATCCTGTGTTACATGAGGTGGAACAAACTTGTGTACTCAAGGTCCCAGTTACACTCCAATAATAGCAAAAATATAAACTATAATAAAAAGAAAACAGTACAAGGACCTAAGCTATATTATGCTAAAAAATAATATAATATAATGAGGTGTATTAAACAGCCTGAACATTTTGCACTAATTTATAAGCTTAATGTTCAAAATGAACAAAGTTTTGTCAAAGAAGACTCAAACCTTGTGATTATGAGCATATATTATGTTTGTTTTATTTATATACTGTACAGTATATACCGTATTTTCCGGCCCATAAGTCAGAGTTTTTTTAAACTAATTTTCATGTCCTGCGACTTATACGGCGAAGCGGCATATTTAGGGATTTTTTTCCCATATTTTTTAGACCAGTTTTTGGCTGAGATATGACCGTTTCCATTCATTCTGACGAAAAAAATGGAGCAGTACCACTTTTGGCCGCAAGGGTCCACCGAGCGTTCCCAGCTCATGTGTCCGACAGCAGCCTCCTCTACTCGGACTCACTCTGTCGCAGCACGGCCTCCTGCTCTCTGGAGGTCTGAACTACTGTTAGCTCAGTGTTTTACTGTTAGCAAAATAGCTCATGAACCACACGACAGATTTTGATGAAACTTACAGAAAGTAATCACTGGATGGACATTTACAACTGATTAGCTTTAGGAGATGTTTGAGCTAAAATTCGATGTGGTAGTAGCTGTGGTAGCTGTTACCTCAGGAGTTGGCAGAACTCTTCACCAGCGACACAGAGGATGAAGAATTCAACGGGTTTGAATAAAAAAAAAGAAGGCGTTTCTGTCATCATTATGGGTGGGTGAGCGTGTAGTAATTTTAAAGCCGCTTTATTTCGTCTGCTTCATTTTGCCATGTTTTAACCGTCAAAGTGCATTTATTAAGAAAAGTTCAGCTGAGATACACTTACTATAATGTCAGCAAACAAATATATATTTTTTTAGGTGTTTATCTTGTTAAATTTTAAAGAGATGGAGGTTTTCGCTGCGCGCGCACATTTGGAAGACCCGACAAGCGAAACTATTTAAATTCAGCGTATTTGACCATTCTGTTAATTTATTAAGGAAAAGTTCAGCTCAGACACATCTTTGCTATAATTTTCAGCAAACAAATAATTGTTTTTAAGTGTTAATCTTGTTAAAGTCCTTCCGTGCACGCTCCTGTGGCCATTTCGCAGCCAATCCATTTTTGGCAAAACACCGGCCCACATTTCCGGGTTGTCAGCGGTGACGCGTAACATACGCGACGCGTCAGCGGTGACGCATAATAGATGCAACGTATACGGAGGTGCGACACGTTATGGATTTTTCCACTTTATTGGACATAATTGGACAGATGCGACGTGTACGGCGGTGCGACTTTTAAGTTGGAAAGTACGGTAATCTGTTTTTTAATAGTATTTGTCACATGCAGAAAAACAACTCTGACCGTCGTTTTGATGTCGACTGATGTTTTTATGTTATTTTTTATTTTATTTTTATGGCTAATCTTCAGAAAATAGGGCAGCCAATGGATTGATCTAAATCTTTTGTATTTAAATTCTTGGCCATTAATTATGTATTTTCTGTTTACTAAAAATTTAACTTACCGTAATTGCTTAACCTTAAAGACTCATGTAATTAACAACACTTAGAAAAACTTGGACACCTACCTACAAATATATATGAATTTTTAGGTGATTAAGTTTGTACAAGTACGGACGTTCTGATGATATTTTCAAGTGGAAAATATCCGCTGGACAACATTTTTGTCCTTCTACTACTATTGTACTTGAATATAAAAATAAGGGTCAGTAATTGAAAAGGTGTGGCATCTAAAAGTGGAAGTTTTGTACGAACCCTTTCTCTAAAATGTTTTATTTTTTTATTTTTTATTTTTTAGTTGGACGCAAACCGAAGACACATCAGGCAACTATTTCCAACGGTTCCCCAGATCTGGGCATCAGGAAGAAGCCAAGAGAAGGCAAAGGTATCCATTAGGGATGTAACGGTACACGTGGGTGTACCGAACCGTTTCGGTACGGCACGTTCGGTCCACCTGTGTACCGTTTCGGTTATTTTTTCACTCATTAAGCATTATTAACGGGAGAGTATATGCGCCGCGGAACTAAAGTTCCTAGGCGAGTTTCAGCACGGCGCTATTATCTT
Source organism: Garcialebias charrua (assembly GCA_038048925.1). Classification (NCBI taxonomy): domain Eukaryota; kingdom Metazoa; phylum Chordata; class Actinopteri; order Cyprinodontiformes; family Rivulidae; genus Garcialebias; species Garcialebias charrua. Next base: position 20,328 of record JBBPBX010015687.1, read on the forward strand.
GCAGCACGCGTAGCATTAGCAGCCTAGCATGTCGTTGCAGTCGCCTGTTTGGGAACGTTATGGCTTTCTTCTTAAAAGACGAGTGCAAATCCAAAACTGTGTGTGGACGTTGTTTCACGAAGATTGAATCTGCAGCAGCAACACGTCTTGACTTGTTAACGCTCTTGAAACAACGTCATCCCAACAACAAACAAGAAAAGCAGCTTGTTGCAAACACCGCTGACAGCAGCAGCATTTAAACAACCTTCATCTGGTAATTCAGATCGGTCCAGATCAATAACACAAACTGCAGGAGTTTTCAAAGCTCTGGATCTACGTCTGAATGTTGTTGATGTGTCTGCTTTAAAGTTCTTGAGCGTCGCTACAACATCCATCACGTCAACACTTCAGCCAAAAAGTTCAGCACTTTATGAAAAAGCTAAAACTGATATTGTCAACAAGACCTGGACCAGATTAAAGCCCTGATGATGATGATGATGATGATGATGATGATGATGATGAGCGAGAGATTTAACCACCTCAACCGTTCAAGAAGAGGTATTGTTATTTTATTATTATTATCTAATTAACTTTTTAAATTTAAAATTATAATCTTATTAACTCATTGTTATAATTTTTTTAAAACTCTTTGTGTTTTATTTCCAGTCTGGGACAGAGATAGCAGCTGTCTTCTCTTCAGGGAAATCCACCAGATCACCTCCAGTAGAAGTGTGTGATGACTGAACTCTGAACTTTTCCAGTGACCTGTTCCACCTGGGGGAGCAGGTCCAAGAGGTTGTGAGTAATGAGGACAAATACAGCCACACTGCTGCTACTGTTGTTATTGAGATGATTTTCTCCACCACTGGAGATATTCACTGCAACTAGATTTGTGCTTTTAGCAGAAAATGTGGACAAGTTGGTCTTTTTGGACAAACACTTTAAACTTGATTACCTGTAGTTAGATCATAAACAGTCTGTTGCTGCTTCTTGTTCTGGTTCTTACTGTTATTGTATTTATTAAGATTGTTATTATTGTTAGCATAGTTTATTTATTGTAAAGAGTGCCGTTCATTTAAAATATCATCCAAATGGGTTGCTTTTATTTATTTTTATACAAACGTATTGTTTACTTGGCATATTTTCAAAATAAACATTTTATGAGTCTTTATTTTGTCTTTTTTTTGTACTGAAAATTAACCGAACCGAACCCTCCTTGTAATTGAACCGAACCGAAATGTGATTTTTAGCATACCGTTACACCCCTAGTATCCATGAGTCTAAAGAACGACGTTTACTTTACACACGAATGCTCTGATGATGGAACGTTGGTATTTAGTGGTGCTTCTGATATCCAGCAGGAAACACCACGTACCTCTGGGAGTTTCTGCTGGATCTCCTCCAGGATAAGAACACCTGTCCCAGGTACATCAAGTGGACACAGAGGGAGAAGGGCATCTTTAAACTCGTTGACTCTAAGGCCGTGTCCAAGCTTTGGGGCAGGCACAAGAACAAGCCAGACATGAACTACGAGACCATGGGTCGAGCTCTCAGGTAAACACCTGCAGAGATGTTTCAGGAGCAGGTTTGGTATCCAAAGAAAAGTTTTAATGTTTGATTATTGAACTGCCTGCAGATATTATTACCAGCGTGGCATCTTGGCCAAAGTGGAGGGCCAGAGGCTGGTCTACCAGTTCAAAGACATGCCCAAAAACATTGTCATAATTGACGATGACATGGCAGACATGTCCTCCCCTGAAGATCTGATGGAGTCGGGTGCGGCAGCATCGTATGAGCGTGTGCCTCCTCCGTCTGACATGATGGTCCAGGCCACTGATCGGCCGCCTATGAGGAAGCCCAACATCTTGCGAGGCTCTAACAAAACCAACGTGGTCCAAACCTCCGCGGGCAGCAAACCGGCACCAGCAGGTGGACCTGTGGCGACGGCCGCAGCACCGCGGATGGTTGCAGTTTCTTCAGAAGCCGATGGGGTCCAGTCCCAGCAGACTCACACGACCGTGATTTCAAACGCAACAGCGCCAAGGTTAGATTCCTGCAGGAACGTCAGAGCTAATGCAACTCTGTTGTCATGTTGTGACACTTCCCCTAAAAGATAAGTACCGATTTCTGCTCCACAGGACGGTGCGAGTGGCGATGCACGTGCCAGTTGTTATGACGTCGTCGCTGGGTCAGAAGATTCCCACGGTTGCTGTGCAGCAGCCTGCTGGGACGACGAGCATCGCCAGCCCCACCACCCTCCTCACCAACACGTCCGCGCTCAGCGGCGCCACCAACACCAACTCACAACAGAAGGTGTGTGCTTGTGGACACGTCACGCTGCTGTAAAGGTGTACTGGTACTGTGGTACAGAAAGACTTTGCGTAATTGTACACATTGTAAAGACCAGGGTTCTGCATCCTTAATGATCCTTAATGAGCAAAAGAGCCATTTCTGCTCCTTTGTTCACTAAATGAAGTTTCTGGAGCCACAACAATCTGGTACAACTGATCATCCACTGGTGGCCCGTGGACAGTGATGGCATAGTTACATTGAAAAAGTAACTTAGTTAAGTTACTGATTAGTTGATTTGGAAAGTAACTAAGTTAGCACCCTGATGCATGCTCAATAATCCAGGTAGAAAAATCTAAAAAAGCTAAGTCTGGTCCTCTGGACTTTCAAAAAACAAAACAAAGCAAAAAAAATTGTAGAAACGTTTCGTCTTTCGTCCGAAAGACTTCCTCAGTCTGAGAAGCTGTGTTCAGCTCAGTCTTGTAAATAGCACACACAGTGGATCAACCAGTATCTGTAGTGGATCTACAGTCTATCAGTCTATCTACACTATATCAGTAGTGGATCTATAACTAAGTTAGATTACTAAGTTACTTTATTACCACTTTCGGCCGCTAGGGTCCACCGACCGTTCCCAGCTCATGTGTCCGAAAAAAGCCTCCTCTGCTCGGACTCACTCTGTCGCAGCCCGGCCTCCTGAACTCTGGAGGTAGGTCTGAACTAGTGTTTGTTAGCAAAATAGCTCAGGAACCACACAACAGATTTTTATGAAACTTACAGAAAGTAATCACTGGATGGATATTTACAACTATTTAGCTGTAGATGTTTGAGCTAAAATTCAATTTATTTATAATTTATTTTTGCGACTGTTTGGAAGACGTCAAAGCGAAACAATTTAAATCCAGCAGATTTGACCATTACGTGAATTTATTAAGGAATTAATAATAATAATAATAATGAATTCCATTTATAATGCACTTTTCATTAATAAAAATCTCAAAGTGCTACAAAGTGTAACAAAGCAAAGATCAAAATAAAACAAGTGATAAAATCAAATAAAATCAATAATAATATCGACTAAGATCAAAGATAAAATCATGTGGATGCAGATTAGGCTTGCTTAAAAAATAAATAAAATAAAACAAGTGATAAAATCAAGTAAAATCAATAATGATATCAGCTAAGATCAAAGATAAAATCATGTGGTTAAGCTCAGGAACACTTGTGTTATAATGTCAGCTAAGAAATGTGTTTTTTTAAGCGTTTATTTTGCTAAATTTTAAAGAAATGAAGCCGTCCCACCCGCGCGCGTGCACATAGCGAAACTACTTTTTTTAATCCAGCTGATTTGACCATTTCGTGAATTTATTAAGGAAAGGTTAAGCTCAAACACATCTTTGCTATAATTTTCAGCAAACAAATAATTGTTTTTACGGTGTTTTTGAAGCGGCGTCTCCCCCTTGGCTCCGTGAGCACCTCAGTGTTTACGTTTCTGTCAGCCTGGTGTCAGGTTTCACAGCCGCATAGACCAGACGTCTTTTTTTTTTATCACTCCCCGAGACGCATAGAGGAAATAAAATAAAATTACAGTACTACAGAAAATGAAAAAAAAAAGTAACGCACAGTAATTTGGGTAAGTAACTTTAATCTGATTACTGGATTTTGAAATAGCAACGCATTAGATTACTAGTTACTGAAAAAAGTGGTCTGACTAGAGTAACGCGTTACTGACATCACTGCCCGTGGACCACTTTAAGTTATCAAAAAAGGCGTTCAATACAGGATCAACTGGACTTTATTTGTTGCAGAAAACGTTTCGACTTCTGTCCAGAAGTCTTTTTCAATTCATTGAATTGAAAAAGACTTCTGGACAGAAGTCGAAACGTTTTCTGCAACAAATAAAGTCCAGTTGATCCTGTATTGAACGCCTTTTTTGATTTCATCATGTCCTGGACGACTGAGAATCTTCACCAGCATACCACTTTAAGTTTGTCAGAGGGCCTTTTCTGGCCAGTAGGGGTGACTTTGTACATGTTAAGACAAAATAAAAGGCCGGATAATTGTAAAGAAAGAAAAGATAAATATAGATTTTAACATTTTTGTAAAATTTTAAGCAATGAACTATGCAGGCCTATAATTTTAATCTTTATTGTGGAAAAATCATACTTTGAAGAGATAAAAGCATTAAGTGAGTATGATTTACTCTTTGTATTATTGTACTATTCACATATTTGCACAAAAGAAAAGAAAAAATGACAGGAAGAAAGTTAAAACGATCCTTTTTTAAATTTTAGTATAACAACCAATAAAATCCAGTTTTGTTAGTTTTGGTCAAAGCTTGAAAGAGGCGCTGCAGAGGGACCAAAGAGCCGCATGTGGGTCCAGAGCCGCAGGTTGCAGACCCCTGGTATAGACAATACCCAATACTGTTATCAGTACCACATCTTTGGAAATGAACGTTGTGCGTACAAAGTTTAGTTTAACCATGTTCTTGGTGGAACTTGTCATTAAAATGATTTGTTCTCCGTCAGGTTGTGATCCAGACAATCCCCACCATAGTCCCGGCCACAGCGGAGAACGGAGACAAGATCACCGTCCAGCTCGCCAAGATCATCACCATCCCGGCTCACCAGTTGGCCCAGTGCCAGCTGCAGACCTCCGCAGGAACCAACAAAGCCGGCGTAACCGCCACGCCGACGGGCCTCAGTCTCTTGGGCAGCCCCCTGGCGGTCCGCGCCCTGACGCCGGTCAGCGTCGCCCCGGGATCGCAGGTGATGAGGTTCACCACGCAGACGCAGCCACAGACTCTCGTGGTGTCGCAGGCAGGAAGCGTCAGCTGCGCGCCGACCGTGTCAACGGCCAATCGGATGGCCGTGCCGGCGGTGCCTCGCATCATCGGCGGGGTCATCAACGGCTCGGAGCTGGTGATCGGAGGAGCCGGAGGCATCACTCTGGACAAGCTGAAGGCTATGGGCATCCAGCTCCAGGCTGTGCAGGTACCGCTAATGGTCCAGCAGAACCAGGCGAACCCTAAGACTGTCCTGAACTGGAAATCAGAAGCCCCGGACGTGGTCGTGAAACTGGACACGCTGAGCGCAGTAAAGACAAAAGAGCCCGAGTGGTAAAACTAACGGTAGCGTGTACTTTTCTGAAGTCGTTTTTATCAACAGCAGCAATCTGCAAGACTTAAGACTCCCGGAGGTCTTTTTAGTCCTGGAAGTGTTTACTTCCCCCCGTCGCTGCCTAGAACTTGACTGGACAACACCGGTGTCCTTCAGAACCTCAACAGAACCTGGTGCCCAAATCCCTAAAGACATAGACTTTTAAAGGGATTCTTTTTTTTAGGGAACAAAAGGGACCAAACTGAAGCACTACAGAAAACTGCAGAACTTCAACACTACGAACATAAAAACTATTGCAACCAAAACTAAAAAATAGGAAGGGGGGGGGGGTTTAAATCTCAAATGTTAAAACCAGCAACTTCTTTTTTGTTGTTCATTTTAAACTTGTATCACTGTGGGAAAAGAAAAGTGGAGAAGTGATGGTGTGGAACGGTATCGGACAGGAAATTGTCACATTTGTACATATTTATATATAAGTATAAATACCTTTACGTTACGATTTAACAGAACAGCCTTAGATTTTAGTTTCTTTGAATGGAAAGCCGAGTTGTTTTTGACATTTTGTACCATTCACAGTATTACTGAAACTGAACCGGTGGGCAGACGATGTGCGTCCTCTGGCACCTCCACGGCCAAACGCAGCACAAGGGTTTATTACATTTATTGTTTTGATATACAGGTGGTCCCCGACTTACGAACGAGTTCCGTTCCTACGCACCGTTCGTAACTCAAAGGTTCGTAAGTCGGAACGCATAACACGTGTCGTTCGTAAGTCCGGATTTTTGGTCGAAAGTCGGAAAATGTATGCTCACGCTGCGCCACACAACCATTTTTCAACATGAGACTGAACAAGTGTACATACTGGTTCATAAACATGCACAGTACTTTATTTACAAACGGTTAGCTAAACACACTTTCATCTAAAAACACATGCCAGTGCTGTATTTACTGTACAACAGTACTGTTCGTAAGTCCGGAATGTCGTAAGTCGGGGACCACCTGTATTATATATCACCTATGTGACTGAGCCAGTGCATGCTGCCAAGTTTCCATACAACAAAACAGGAAGTCAAAATTCAAGAATAAACTACAAGAATAGGAAATTAAAGGTTTGCTGCAGAGAAGCTGTGACCACTGTGGATCTGCTCCGACATTTCATTCTTTGATTTTATTTTATTTTTTAAAGAGGGAAAACTTTCCGTGTTCAGAATGAACCGTTTGTATATTCAACATTTGAAGTATATTCTATTTTGTTGTACTCTTGTTTCAAAGTGTATTAAAGTAGATTTTGCTGAAAAAGGTACAAAATGCGTGACGTCCTTTTGTCCTCAACGTTTCTTCATACAGGCTGAGTAAACCCAACGCTGACGGTTTGAGAGCGACGTGTTCAGACTTCCTGGCGTCCAGTTTGAGTTTTACAAGAACTCTTGTCAACATTATCAACAAAACGTGACCAACTTGCCTAAAAATATTTACCGAGGTCAACAGTTTGAGCTTTTGTGAATCCAAAAATGGAAAACTTGCACAAATACTGATTATTGTTGGAAACGACATGAGCAAGGGTCGGGTCCGTTAGCCCGAGCTGCAAAATGAACTGTAAAAATACAGTTTGTTACATTATAAATTAAAGATTTCTAACATTGACGGTTTAAAGGTCCACTGACATCATCTTACAAATTTGCATAAAAGGATAGAAGATATATCTTATATCATTCAACTATGTTCATTTTTGCAAACAAAATGATAAATTAATGAAAATTCCTTTCAAACTGAGTTTAAAATTAAAAACCGCGTTTCTCTCTGAAAAATCCGACTACAAGCGAATGCAACATTTGTGACGTAGGAAGCAGGACCGTCATTCTGCGTCTGCCATTAACGCATATTCATTCTCAGCCAGATCGCCTTTTTTTTGTATAACTTGAAAAATGCTGGTTCGTTGTGTCGCATTTGGGTGTTCTAATATCAGTGAACAAGTGAGCCTTTTCACTTTCCCAAAAGATGTAAGACCTTCGTCAAAAATGGAATAAATAAAGCTGCCCCCCCTCGGACTGAGCTCCCTGTTTCCTGAACAGAAGAGTCAAATACGTACGGTGCAGACCTAAACCTGCTGTTTCTGACCATCTAACTTCCTGCTAGCTTCCAAAACTAAA
>JBBPBX010015687.1:28193-49114 GCA_038048925.1 Garcialebias charrua
GAAAATTCCTTTCAAACTGAGTTTAAAATTAAAAACCGCTTTTCTCTCTGAAAAATCCGACTACAAGCGAATGCAACATTTGTGACGTAGGAAGCAGGACCTTCAGTCTGCGTCTGCCATTAACGCATATTCATTCTCAGCCAGATCGCCTTTTTTTTGTATAACTTGAAAAATGCCGGTTATGTCGCATTTGGGTGTTCTAATATCATCAGTGAACAAGTGAGCCTTTTCACTTTCCCAAAAGATGTAAGACCTTCGTCAAAAATGGAATAAATAAAGCTGCCTCCCCTCGGACTGAGCTCCCTGCTTCCTGAACAGGTAAGAGTCAAATACATACGGGTGCAGACCTAAATTAGAACCTGCTGTTTCTGCTCATCTAACTTCCTGCTTCCAAAACTAAAGACAAATAGCTCAAATCTTAACTTAGATTGATAATTTTGTTTTATTTCTTGTTCGCCATGAATATTTATATGGGGCGTTCTAAAGACGTTCTTTCTCCTAAGTCACAAATGTTGCATTCGCTTGTAGTCGGGTTTTTAATTTTAAACTCTGAAAGGAATTTTCATTAATGTATCATTCTGTTTGCAAAAACGAACATAGTTGAATGAAAAAATACATATATCTTCTATCATTTTATGCAAATTTGTAAGATGATGTCGGTGGACCTTTAAGTGTTAAAGGAAAACAAAATCTTGTGCAGGGAATTAAAACACAATTACGGTAAGCAAATCTTTGAGTTTTTATTTGTGGATTACTCATAAAATAAAAGTATATACAACTTTAAAACCAAAGTTAAACTGGCATCCTAATAAGTTAAGGTGAAGCAGAAGGTTAAACCAAATGTCTGTTGGACATTTAATTGTCCATGTGTTTTCGTCCTCTTGTCCGTGGTCCGGCTGCCCAGACGTCGCTCGCCAGCGACGCTCCAGCTGCTCCTGCAGGATCTCAAGACGCCAAACTCCAGATGAAGGAGCTTCCTCTGCAGGGTGGCCGTGTTCAGTTTTAGAGACGAGGCGAGGAGCCGCTGCTCGACTGCGCCGACAGGAGGTGGTTCAAACATCTGATTTATTTAGGACTCCCCCCTTTGGGTGTTTTCCAGGCACGGAGACCCCAGACCAGTCCCAGAACCTGCTGAAAAGATCTAGAATCCCTGCTGGCTTGGAAACACCTCGGGATGAGATTGTGATTCACTGAATTTCTTCTAATCAAAGTGAACTTTAATCAGTTTTCATAAATTTTCCTCCAGCGTCTTCTTTAAATGTTTAATTTTCCGTCAGATTAAAGAAAATCAACTGAGTGGTTGAATGTTGGAGCAATGAGGTGAAATAAACCGTTTTGTTTCGCCGTCAGCTCAATCGGTCACATTTCATTCACATATACAGAAAACTGCACGTCATACCAAACATTAGGTTATAATTATGAATACCGTAGTATTAAATTCTAGATTATTTTTAATTACAACTAAAAGGGGGACCAAAGAGCTGCATGTGGCCACAGAGCCGCCCTTATGGGGCAAGTTTGTTGAAATTGACTTTTTGACACGTGGACAAAATGGGAAAAGAGTACATAATTTAAAGTAAAAAATAAAATAAAAACATTACCGGTAATAAAAAAGTTCAACCACCATTTTAACCATTCTTGTAACATGATGCATTTTTTGCTTTTACATTTTTATTTTTTTTAGGATTATTTACAACAAAGGAGTCCATTTTTGTGCACTTTGTGCGCAGCTGAAGGTGCAACGCAGCAGTCTGGTGAGAGGTTCATGACGGAAGACTTCGGCAGTGTCGGTCCGCAACCAGAGAACCTGGAGTTAAACATTTCAGTCACAGAAACCAAAACTTTACACTCTGGCTTCGGGGCGTTTAAAAAAAGAAAAAGTTGCTCAATCGTTTCCCTCAAGCGAAACGTCCCGACTGCTCGCCTTCCTTTGGAGTGAAGCAAACCTCGACTCCGAAGCGTCCGGACTTCCTTTTTACTGCCTAAAGCTGAAGTCACAAACCAGAGACAGGTGGTCTGACGGATAGTGAAAGGACGGAAGCCTGTTAGGTCCAATTTGCTCCTCGTTGGGCATGTTTAAAACAGCCTCCACCCTCAGCGTGTCCTTGGTGTACCAGATGTAGTCCAGGGTGGTGCAGCACTCCCCCGTGGCTCGGATCTTCCACGTCGTGTACTCCGGCTCCGTCAGGCCGTCCTGACTCAGCTTCTTGTAGGCGGAGTCTAAACCAAGAGGAGACGTCGTGAAACGCCGGTACACCTCCTCAGCCGGCACCGCATTAAAGTCCCCGCAGACGAGCAGAGGTATTTTCACGCCGGCGTCGCGGCCGACGAGCGTCTGGACCAGGTTCTGAAGGTGCCACAGGAGATCGGATCCTTGGGCGCTGCGGAGCCACTCCCAGCCGGATCGAGCCTTCAGGTGGGTCACGGCCACGCACATGCACCTCCTCGTACTGCGGCAACGCAGAGTCATCACCACGGCGACCTGAGGCGAGACGACGCTGCGTCACTGACCCGGTTCACGAGCGTTTCATGAGATCAAAGTGAAGCTTTGCTCACCTGATTAGTTGGGATCATCTTGGCCGAGAGCTGGATGTTCACGCTGTCCAGGAGCTCGAACCGGGACTCGTCGAAGAACAGGGCGCAGCCGTCGGGGCCGGTGTTGCCTTCCACATCCAGGCACGGGGACCAGGGTTTGGGGCAGAACTGACTGCCGTAGCCCAAACCTGCCAGGATGGGCTGGAAGGTGTCGTAGAAGTGGTCGACTTCCTGCATGCACAGGATGTGAGGTCGGTAGGTGAGGATCTCCTCCAGGATCAGGAACTTCCTGTGGGACCAGCTGAGGGCCTCCAGAGGACACTGAGCAAAATTGTCCACGCCCACACCCAAAGCTGAGGGTCAGAGGAGGACACGAACATGAGCACGTCGTGTGTGACCAAAATGTTACAGGAACAGTTTAAATGTTCCAGGTCAGACAAACGTACATTTATAACAATTATAACCTTTATAACAATTATAACCTTTATAACATTTATAACATTTATAACATTTATACAGCTGAGAGCTTTTAAAAACGGTCATGTTGTCTTTCTACAGCTTTCACTCCTTCAACTACCAGAGCCTTTATTCATCATTTTGCATTACCGTCATCCATCAAGTATATCATTTAATCAACTGAAGTTATTGAAGTTTCATGATTTGGTAGATTATAATATTTGATCAGTTATGTGTAGAGCTCAGAATAATGCACTACCTTTAAAGCTGATATATGTAACTTTTCTAACAATATTTTTTTAACATATTTCTTCACTCTGTCACTACCTCCTGACAGACTGATATTAGACAAGTAATCTCTGAGAAAAACTATAGTCCCCTTGCTTCTCTAAAAGCATTTCTAAAAAGCCGCAGTGACACGCCGTTAACCAGCCAATAAAAACAGAGCTTCTCACTTCTCACGCCCTCACCCCCCGTCCCAGCCCGCAGCGGCCGCGCACGCTCTCATTTAAAGGATTGCAAAGCGATGCAAAACTGTTTTGTATGTGACACAAATGTATTACATTCCCCTTCTTCATCCCTGATCTGGACTTTTCTTTTCTTTTTTTGCCAAAAGTCAAGTGATCGCTTCCTCCTCGCTGACTCATGACAGAAACAATGAGGAAATGAATGAATTTGTCACGAGCGAATTAAACTCGGGTTCAACGTGGCTGTGCGAGGCTCTGCAGATTTCCTGGTGTTCTGGTGTGCTGGACCAGCACTCCATGTTTTTATTTTATTTTTTAGAATGTTTTATTAACACATGTTATTTCCCTCGTTATTAGAGGTTTGGCAATGGAGAAGTTTTCAGATCTGTCTCTTTGCTGTTAATATTTTCAGAATAAAACGAGTTTCAGTTAATGACAAACATTCTTTAACGTTCAGACAACTTTTTTGTTTTAATTGAACTTTTATGTAAAAATTACTTTTTAAAGGTCGATCAAAACTGGCACATAAGTAAAACAGCTCTGCAAATGAAAGAATTTAGTGACTAAATAACTAAATGGAAATGATTTAATAGACTAGTGTGTAAAAATAACATTTACTATTAAACTTTCTGTTGTATCAAAGCCTACAAGCAGTCCAGATGTGCTGCTGGATGTTTTTTTTTGGGGGGGGGGCTAAAAACTGGAGCCTACCTTGTGCGAGGATGTTCCACTGCATCACCCTGATGGGGCTGCTGGGGGCGCTGTTTCCGTTTCCATCAGGGAGGTGAACAAAGCTCCTGAGGAACCGAGGAGGTCGATCCCTGAGGGCCTCCTCGCACTGATGAAGGAGCTCCACGGGGTCGGGGGGGCACACAGAGGAGCCCTTCTGCAGGACATGAAGGATCCAGGTCGATATTTACTCAGAAATAAAATAAAATCATACGAGTTCAGGAGAACTGAAAGGGTTACGAAGTCCTACCAGGAAGAAATCTGGATCCAGGTTTGTGATTGTGGGCTGGTGGGAGTCCAGGTAGGATGAAGGGAGAGGAAGAGGAGCGCCGCTGCTGTTGAAGGTCTGAATCAGGGTGGTGCACAGCCGGGTGGCTCCGCCGCCCATCGGGTACACTGCTGACGAGAACAACCCCCCCACAGGATGAGCTTCAGCCTGAACCAGATGTTTAGTTTTCTGACAAACAGCCAGAGGTGGGACCAAGTCACTGTGTTGCAAGTCCGAGTCAAGTCTCAAGTCAAGACAGGCAAAAGTCGAGTCAAGTCAGGAACTTTTAATTTCAAGTCGTTCTCCACCCACACCCACCCTTTTTTATCATTTGCAATTATACATAAAATGTAAATAATAGACCATTTGTTCGTTTTAAAATCTGTATTTATCTCAAATGATAGAACATTTTTCTGCTTTTACTTCTAAGTATGATAGTTTCAGTCCTCCGTAAATATGGGCCAGATATTCTAAAACACAAAATTTAATTGCGACAGTCACTGTATTTGGTCTGTTTTTAAAAAATAAACCACATGCAAAACTCAAAAACATTGCAAATAAAGTGGAGTGGTTTTGAATTTGGATGTGATGGTAAAATAAATATTTGTCTAGACAAGTGGGGTTAAATTTACAGCCACTTTCACATATCAGTGTTGATAAAAACATGTGTGAATCAAGCTTGCCAGAATCACTAACCAAGTTTACTTTAAGTTACTCAGTTAACGATCCCATTTAGTGTTATGTTCAAGGTCAGTGAGATTGTACAGTTTCTTTTTTCACAAAATATTTGCACATTGTTGTAATAGAATTTTTTTAAAGATGGCAAAATAACTGGATTATTATTTTTTCAAGCAAAGCTGTAAACTGTTTTTACTGGACGTTCTGCTTCTTCTCCACCAAGAGTTTTTAGAGCAGCTTACTAAAGAAATATATTTTCTTGCAGTTCTGGTCCGGGAAGAAGAAAAGACAAGTTTCTCACAAAGTAGTAGTTTTTTTTTCAAACACCCATATTTTTCTGGGGAACATTTTAATTGAATAAAAACGACATTTGAACGACAATAAGGTTAAATGAGTAGAATTAAACATCCACAGCTTGATGCTGCAATTCAGCGAGTTTTGGAAAAATCTGCCCCGGCATCATTTTGTTGTAGTTTGTCGTTACCGCACCCTTCTCGACAACTATTTCACACAAAGTCACCTTCTGCTCGCTACGTCGAATTCATGAGAAATTAAAGCGACAACTTCCACCTCCGGAGCCAACGACGTGTTCCTCCGGTTGAACAACCAAATCTAAACTAAACTTTAAATAAGAGCTTCAAATGTTTCACATTTTTCCAATATCTTAAGACAAAACTATCTAAAATAAAACATCTTAATCTGGCCCTTGGGGTCTGGAGACGTGCTCGACGTGAAAGGACGAACAAAGACGAGCTGCGGGGACAATACGAACAGCTGCTCGTTTAAAACTCCCACTCGACGAGATTCTCGTCACTCCGAACGCAAGAACAAAAAAAAAAAAGATTCCAGGGAGTAGTCTGGTCCTCCCACGCTGCCCTTCAGACACAAAGTGTGATGAGATTTAAATTACAGCGTCAACACCGAGTTGGACTTTTTTATGAAATGACACATCAGCTCAAATGTTCTGATCAAAGTGTGGGATGTTCCCTGCATCACTCATTCTGCATCATTCATTCTGCACTCATTCATTCCACAGTTGTTGGAGCGTCTCTCACTTGGTTTTTATGGAACGTTCGTCTAGTCAGTGTTAGTGTAAACTAAAGTCTACGCCTTCAAATATTTGGAGCAGCAACACCAGACTCAGAAATGTTCATCACCTTCGAGTTTCAGAAACACGAGCAAACTTTAACCCACATTCAGAAAAGGTGATTTTTAACTGAAACATTATTAAAAAAAAAACTAAACTTTAGTCATTAACTGCACAAAGCTGAAAAGATCTGCCATTTTATTTTAATAACGCAAAACTAGTTTTTTTTTTAATATCTTGAATCATTATAGCAACTTTAAATGACTTGAATTATAAATACTGAAATACAATTTGGTGCGTCAACTTTCTGATGTAAATATAAGAACCTAAAGTCTGCAGATAATAAAATTTTTGACTAAAACAGTCAATATTCTTAGTTTTACGTTCATTTTTTTTTGTACTATTTGAGTAAAATTTAACTTTAAAACAAAGTAGCTCAGATTGCAAACGCAACAGACTCGTTCAGTTTTAAAAGACCACAATTTAGATTTTTATTACATACAAAAAAGGGAAAAAACACGTTTTTAATTATATTTTGTTGAAATTTTTAATTTCTACCAGTTTTCTTCACATTAAATCAATGAAAATCAACCATAAATGCATCAAATATATATTAGCATGTCCTGATTAATAAATTGTCAAATATTTGCACTTTTTATACCCCTAACAACATTTTCTGCGAGAGCTTACCCACAGTCTCCATCCCTGGCTTCTGTAAAGATCAGCTTCCTGTCAGCGGGGTCAGGTGTGCTGCCCGGCCTCGGCTCTGCCTTTAAATCCTCTGCTCGGAGGACAGATTAGGACGTGGACGTCACATGACCACGCGGAGCTGCAGGTCACGTGCTGCAGAGCTGGTTCAGTGTGTTAGTGTGTTGTTATGAATCGACTGCTGCCGCGCAGCTGCGTAACGAAGCACGGGGGCAGAAATGTGCGAGGGGTCGGCAGCGACGTCCCGAGCCTCGAGTGTTGTAACAGCGCGCACTTGACGCTGAAAACAACTTGATTTGTTATGTAAGCGGGGTTTTTCCATGTTGAAGCTGTGTTTTTCCACACCAACATAACTAAATGTCGTCGCCATCTCAAAAATGTAAGTTAAAACATGTAACATGAGACGGTGTATGTTCACAGGAGTTAACCCCGCAGGTCCAGAGCATCCACGGCGTCGTACGAGAAGCTTTCCACTGCACTGCTTTGGTCTGCAGTGCTTCGTTTGTGCAGATGCACAAGTGCAGACGTGGAGAAGTTTTACAGGAGGAGAAAGCGTGTGTGAACTTATTTCTTTGATATCAACTCTAACCTGGTCGATCCTGTTCAGGGTCACGGAGGCGTTCGGTAGGAGAAGTCACAGGGCGAGAGGTGGGGTCACGCTTTTGGCAGGTCATCAGTTGATCACAAGGCAGGGAGTGGTGGTGCAGAGGTTAGAGAAGGAGCGTCTGAAGGTGAGAGGTCACCAGTTCGGATCCCATGACCAACAAAAAAAAAAGGTGGGAAAGGTGATGAACTCGGCCTCATATGATGCAACTCCAGGCCTTTAAATCTGCTCCCCGTGGAGCCATGTCAGCTCAGTGTTCTGTGGTTGTATCAGGAAAGGCAAACATTTGACAATTCTTCGTGTGAGTTTGCCAACTGTGGCGAAATAAATAAATATATTGCATGACACAGGAGACGACGACCACACATGCTCGCTCACCCCTCGGGACAATTTAGAGCAGAGCTATTCATCTAAACTGCTCACGGGACACCGGACAGCCAGCAGATTTGTTTTCTGTCCGATCACCAGTCTTTAAAACGCCTGAGCTGCCGATTGCGATTCTGTTTTATAAGCGACTCTGTCAGGTGTTATAAGGTGCACCTTCAATTTTCCAATCTTATTTTATTGATAGACATACCCTTAACCAATATTGAAACAATACAAACTCGTTTTAACTGGCCATGGGGTAATGCTCTGAAATCTAAATGAAGTTTAGACATTGTTAAAACTACAAAATACAAACAAAACAAAAAAAATCGGTAAATTCGGTTTCTCGTGTACCGGTAAGTATTGGCTGATCTCCGATCTCCCGAAATTAAGGAAATCGGGGCCGATAAATCAGTTGGCTGATTTATCGGTGCACCCCAAGTTCACCTGCTCTGCCCCTCACCTCTGGAACGCTCTACCGCCAGACCTTCGAAACACCACTTCCCTTTCCCTGTTCAAGACTGCTCTGAAAACACATCTCTTTAGACTAGCTTATCACTAACTTTACTAAATGTATTTAAATTATTTTGTATTTTAAATTCTTTATGTATTTTATATTTCAATTTGTTACTGCTGATGTTTGAACTATGTTTGTTTGTTAAGTGTCCTTGGGTGTCCTGAAAGGCGCTTTTAAATAAAAATGTTTACCGTATTATTATTATTAGTTATCTTTCAAGAAGAAGAAAGATTATTATTAGTTATCATCATTAAGTAAGTTTGTTTTATGGGTTAAAACCTAGTTTTATTTAAAAATTAACCCATTGGTGGGCCGAACTGAGCACACCATAGGCCTGATTCGGACCCCGGGCCACCATTTGAAAATCCCTGATTTAGAGTAAACAACCCAACGTGTATGAAGTAACCGGATTACCTGGAGAAAACCCACACACGTTTTTTTGCACGGTGGGAGGAAACTCTAGTACGGCCTACAGGTGCATGGGAAGAACCCATGCAGACAAGTTATGTACTGGTAGTTAAACCTGCAACTTGCTGTGAGTCAACAGCTGTAAATAATGTAACAAAATGAATAAATAAACTACAGATCTGGTCCCATTTGGTTTTATAGCCATGAAGCGATAAATGTCTGAAAATCTAAAAATGACTAAAAATCGATACTCTTTAGTTTCTACTTCCAGTCACGGTGTTTAAAAATGTTTGTTTCTGAAGCTTTGATAAGCTTTATCGCCATGTCTGCATTGTTTTAGTAAACAATAAACAAAAAAAACAATGTCTATCATAGAATAATGGTTATTTCTACCACTGCAATCAGGTCTAAGTTTGTTTTTATCTACTTTAGTTTAACTTTAGTTTACTAAAAAAAACTAACAGAGACGCTTTTTCTTTAGCACAAATGAGAACAAAGGCCTACTGTGTCATGCTGACAAACTAAGGTAGTAAATCAGTTTAAAACACTTGCAAAATAACTGCCTGTCAACGCCCTTGAGAACTTTCGGTTCTGGCTCAGAGAGCTTCCGTTTGGGTGGCGATCACGATTTATAATCTGATCAAACAGGAAGGAAGAGAGTTCCTGTTTTAATCCTGAAAAGACCTGAACCACAATAAAACATCAGTAGCAAACATGGATGCTAGACATCCTGAACGAATGAATGAAATTGTCACTATACCCACGTACAATGACATTAAAAGCAACTCCTCGCATAGTGCAACCATATACACAAGCAAAAAAAGTGGAAATAAATAAATAAAAGAATGCCAAAAACAGAACGAGGGTGAGGTTCTGCCTCGAGGAGTTCAAGTATCTCGAGGGTTTTGTTCACGAGTGAGGAAAGAATGGAGCGCGAGATGGTCAAACTGATTGGTGCAGCGTCTGCAGTATTACGGACTCTGTACCGGTCCGTTGTGGTGAAGAGGGAGCTGAGCTGGAAGGCAAAGCTCTCTGTTTACCGGTCAGGCTACGTTCCTACCCGCACCTATGGTCACTAATTCTGGGTAATGACTGAAAGAATGAGATCACAGATACAGGCGGTTGAAATGAGTTTCCTCTGCACGTTAGCTGGACTCTCCCTTAGAGACAGGGTGAGAAGTTCAGTTATCGGGGAGAGACTCGGAGTAGAGCTGCTGCTCCTCCACATTGAAAGGAGCCAGTTGTGGTGGTTTGGGCATCTGGTAAGGACGCTTCCTTGGCACCTCCTTAGGGAGGCGCATTGGGCATGTCCGACAGAAAAAACACCCCAGGGAAGACCCAGGAAACAATGGACTACGTCTCTCGGTTGACCTGGAAATGCCTTGGGGTCCTCCCAGAAGAGCTGGAAGAGGAGGCTGTGGAGAGAGATGTTTGGGTCTCCCTGATCAAGCTGCTTCCCCTGAGACCTGACTTTGGAAAAGGCAAAAGCTAATGAATGAATGAATGAATGAATGAATATATGGATGCTAAAAACAGCAGTAGCTGCATTGCACTGAAAATGCATCCATTGCTAAAGCAACACCCCCTCTTGACAAAACAGATCATAATCTTGTGAAGAAGAAGAGGAAGAAGAAGAAGTGTGGTCAGGGATGAACAAGATCACAGACTTCAAGCAGGAGGACGATCAGTGGACAGAGCCAATGAACTGAACACCTTCTTCAATAGGTTCAGTTCCTCCTCTCTTGCCCACAGCCAAACAGACATACCACTCTCCTTTGACATGAGGCTGTCCTGTCACACCTCAAATGTTTTATCTACCACCTCGGTCATAGCCCTTTCTTCTTCTACATGTTGGTCTGAAGGTCTGTGCAGAGCAGCTCTGTGGGATTCTGCAGCACCTCCTCAACCTTAGCCTGGCCCAAGAGAAGGTTCCAGTATTGTGGAAAACATCCTGCCTTGTAATGGTACCAAAGAAAACTCACCCATCAGCCCTCAATGACTATAGACCACATCATGAAGGTCCTAGATAAATTTCTGTTGGCCCACCTGAGATAACAAACACATCTGCTATCTGCCAGCTATCTGCATGCTAGCACCAGGTATCCCCAGGTGAAGCCAGGTTTCGGTGATGCTCAAAACACGTCAGTCACCAACATCGCAATTCCCAGCAAGTAGTAGTTCAAGTCGCTCATTTGATGCACCAGAGATCTGGCAATGGAAAGATACAGGCTCGGTAAAGGTGGCTTCTTGTATCGTTGTTTTCTTAGCCTTAACACAACAACGGACCTACAGCCCCGCTTCTGCTTCCTTTCCCTCCTCCATCTACGCTGGCTACCACCCCGAAAACAATCCACGACGAGCCCGGCGGTCTTGCCCTGTCATCTTGGATGTCATGCACATGATGAGTCACTTGAAACAGATATTCTGTGTTGGCCACCAATGTCCAAAAGGTTCTGACGGGTATAAAAAAGGTTTGCAGAACCAACAGTGCACAAACAAGCTAGACAAAAGTACAGAAACAACAAAAACAACTAAAAAAGCACTGAAATGGAGAGCCGTGAACCGCTGCATCCGTGTGCACAGTCGTCTTGAAACTGAATCCTGACCCAACATGAGGAAACTGATATTTGAGCCATCATTCCTTGAAGGAATGCATGTCGCCCGCCATCTTTTTCCATGCCTGAGTTTGAGACCCTGTGATGTTTAGAAATGAGCAATTTAGCCATTTTAGTCTAACTTTTAAAATAACATGATGGTGATGTCATGTTTAAATGTGCTTCAGGTGACTCTCAGCTACAACTACAACATACTTTAGCTTAATACTGTACCTATAAAAAAAAAAAGGCTAAACATAATGCTCATGAGATATTTTGCTAACAGGTGCACAGACAAAGGCAAAACATCTTTGTCTTTGGCTTTCCTCAGCAGGTGATAAATATCCCCCGTTTCTGTAAATTTCTGGTATCCCAACTGAACTAGTCCTCGAGGCTCAATGAGACTAACCTGTATAAATAAAGGTTGAATGAGTGAACCGACTCTGGGAGAGTTTTATTTTGTTTGTGCATCAGCAAACAACTCCTGCAAGAACCCAGTGTTGTGCTGACCAGGGACGGGGACTCGTGTCGTTGGAACTCTACAACCCCAACACGTTGTCAGAGCAGGCTGTTGAAGAATCATGCTGACGGTGCACATTATATGTAAATGTCATGCCGGCGTGTTTCACAACATGTAAACAAATACCTGAAGCAGCAGACGGAAGACGGACAAGTCTCTGGGTTCATCAGAGGATATGAACAGTTTTTATACGTGAGGGATCGAGGATCAATTCAGCACAACTATTTTTTGCATTTCAGATTGGGTTAAGTTAATTAGATTATATAACTTTGCACCAAATTACCATGACAAGACGAACAAAGCCTCCAATTCCTGCTCAGCAACCACTCGGGGGAGCAGATTGTGAGAGTTAAGGGCCTTGCTCAAGGGCCCAGAGTGGAGCAAATGAGGGTGGAGGCAGGTGTGGGTGCTTCAGAGTTCACACGCACATTTTTGATGTTATCTGTCCCAGGGGTTGAACCAGCCACTTTCCATCAGAGGCTCACATTCTTTGACTTCTGTTCCACCAATCCCCCCTTATGGACTAGAATATTAATAGCAAATAACAAATTTAGACAAAAGCAGCAACATTCATATGAAATTGTTTAAAATAAAAAGATGTTTTTAAATTTGACATCAAAGACTCAGAAAATAATCATTGGCTGTACGTCTACAACAAAATACGTTTTGAACGATGTACAAAGTTGAGATGACATCATCAACAAGATTTGACCAAAATGGCTGTAACGCCATCCTCTCAGCACAAGATGATTTTAATCTAACAAATGAAAACGCCGGGGGCTTTTCTGACTAGTAGGTGTGAAATTATAAAACTAAAAACATCTAATGATTGTTAACATTTATTGATATTTTTACATTTTGAGACAAAAGAAAATATTGGAGTCCATCCATCTTCCATTCATCTGTCCAAGGTCTTGTATTATCTTGTATTTTGCCAATAAAAAAAATAAAAAAAATAAAACAGTGAACTGTGCAGACAAATGTGCTTTTTATAAAATTGTGGAGTACCTTATTTTTTGGACTATAAGGCGCATTTAAAATCCTTAAATTTTCTCAAAAATTGACAGTGAGCCTTATAATCCAGTGAGTCTTCTGTATTAATTCTGGTTGTGCTTACTGACCTCAAACCGATTGTATGAGTCGGATAAAGTTTGACTTATCTGACTGTTTTGTTTTGATAATGTGCCTTATAATCCGGTGCGCCTTATGTATGAAAACAGACTCCTTCATTGATATTGAGCCTTATACAGGTGACCCCCTACCTACAACTCCATCAACCTACGGCCGCCCGGACCTACGAACGTATCATATTTAATAAAATTATGAAATTACTGTATTAAAAAAATAATATTTTTTTTTTTGTGTGTGTGTGTGTTTAAATTTTCTTAATTTCATGTACAGCACTTTGTTCCAGCTGTGGTTGTTTTAAAGGCTTTATAAATAATAATTATGAGAAAAATGATCATTTCTGATCATTTTTGTCATGATTGCGCAATCTTGCGCAGCAAGAAGAAGGTCTCCAGTTTACACGGTCACAAGTTAACGTAGAACACCGGACGCCATTTTAGGTTCAGTCACGGGCCGGCTGCCGGGAGCCGGCCTTTGAAGACTGGTGACCAGGATCGCCTCATATGGATTAATTACTAGCTGGAAACGTCTCTGTGAACTCTGTGGATGTCTCAGGCAGCCGCGGATTTATCGCCGATCGTGCCAGGCCGCCGCGCGAACACCTCCGGCCTGGCTAGCTCCAGAAGCTAACACGGGAGCTAACACGGGACGCAGCAGCGGCTTTGACCACCTCAAAGTAAGAAATTATATTTTTATTTAATTTATATTTTTATTACTGTACTGTATTAATTAATTACACTGTGTTAGGTGTGTTAGGATAGGCGAAGTACAGTACTTGGTACCACAAAAAAATAAAATAAATACAGGACATCCCCGAGTGACGAGTGGAGGACGGACCGACCTGCGAACAGATCGACCTGCGAACGGTTCTTAGGTCCGGAACCCGTTCGTAAGTGGGGGGTTGGGTGTAATCTGGTGCACCTTATAGTCCAAAAAATATGGTAATTGCATATCCTACTTTGAAGAATAAAGCATAAAGTTAAAGGTCCACTGACATGATTTTTCTACTATTCATCAAATTGCTCAAAATATATATATTTTATCATTTAAATATGTTCGTTTTTGCAAACAAAATGATAAATATCACTTTAATTTTGCTTTAAAAGTGATTTTGAACTTCAAGCCGTGTTTAATCATGGGAAATCCGATTACACACGAACGCACCATCTGTGACGTAGTGTCCAGAGTGAGAGGCAGAGGGCTCTTGTCTCTTTAATAGCGGACATTTTAAAACCCGACTAATTTAGCAATCTATGTGAAGATTTGAGCTATTTGTCTTCATTTTGGGAAGCAGAAAATAGTTTGGGTGATGGAACAAGAAACAACAGGATCTAATTTAGGTCTGATGCTGTATCAGACTTACCTTCATGTGGAGCTGCTCACACCCGCGCACTGTGACAAGCCCAGAGCTCTGCCTCACACTACGTCACAGATGGTGCGTTCGGGTGTAATCGGATTTCCCATGATTAAACACGGCTTGAAGTTCAAAATCACTTTTAAAGCAAAATTAAAGTGATTTATCATTTTGTTTGCAAAAACGAACATATTTAAATGATAAAATATATATATTTTGAGCAATTTGATGAATAGTAGAAAAATCATGTCAGTGTATCTTTAAAGTACCGGTAAGTGAGTATAATTTACTTTGTGTATTAGTACTAGTATCCACATATTTACAAAGGAGTTGACAGGAAAACTGTTAAACTAGTCATTTTTTGTGGGTACAACATCCTATAAAATTCAGTTTTGTGTTAGTTTTGGTCAAAGCTTGAAAGAGCAGTTGCAGAGGGACCAAAGAGCCGCAGGTTGCAGACCCTTGATATACCGGTAGACTCTTTTTAATTATCAAGTCAGTCACACGTCAGCCTCTCAGACAACAAACAAATCTGTTTATTATTATAATATATTATTATGACTTATAATAAGGATGGATAGAGCTTAGCGGCATGGTGGCACAGTTGGTAAAGTTGCCACCTTCGAGTCACAAGGTTTACAGATCGAATCCTGGCCAGGGACCGTTCTGGGTGGAGTTTACATGTTCTCTTCATGCATTCCTCTGACGAACAAACAACATGCAAATAGGCTAATTGGTAACTCTACATTGCCCCTAGGTATGAATGGTTGTTTTTCTCGTTTGTCTTCATACGTCCCTGTGATGGACTCTCCTTGTCGAGGGTGTAACCCACATCTCGCACAGTGAAAACTGGTCATGGACACCAGTGACCCCCGCGACCCAGAAAGGAAGAAGCAGGTAAAAATGATGGATGGATGGATGTCTTGAGCAGGTCACAGATATCGATCCAGCATTTTTCATTGATTGGTATCAGAGCCGCTCTGCTATGAGCCTGTGTTGCAGTGAAAAGACAACAAGCACACTGCATCTTCCAACAAGAGACTCATTTGGATTCATCTGATGTTAAGTTCTGGTCACAACAACGGGGAGAAAAAAATATCTTCAGTCATGGGACAAATTGTTCGGCTGGAGTAATTTGTTTTTAGAGATGTTCGGGTAAAATCTTGACCAAATGGGGATGGACAATGGGTAGTCTGTGTTTTGTAAGTGGATAATGTTCCCATAATTTTGCTAAACATTAGTATAACAATGGTCAAAACAATACAAATCTGTTGACTCGAATAAAAACTGAATTTACAGAGTTCAATGCTAATTCCCCAATTGATCATATTACAATTGGAGATTTTCATTTTGCTCCAGATGAGTTGATGGATCCTTGGCATTCACCACCAGAAACTAACTAACCAGAAACCCTATTGTTTAGGACTTTGTCAACAGTATGACGTTTATTTTGTTTTTATTTAAAAGTTTATTCATTAAAAAAAAAACTAAACAATCCTATAAATTATAAGAATACAAAATATAAAATGAAAGGCAGCAGAAAGAAAGAAGATTTTTTTTATATATATATCTGCCCCCTTTTGCAAACAATATTAAACTTCAAGTAATAAACTTAAACTTCAACTCAAACATAAACTTAAACTTCAAGTAAGTAACTTCTGAAAATTCTGAAATTGTCCTGTCCTTCTGAAATTGATAGATGTTTGGAGAACTCCATACAGTGGAGTCAAACTGTTCACCTGGCACAAACCTCAAGTAGATCACGTATTGATTATCGGCTGGTATCTGATGCAGTCCTAGATTATGCTAAAGAAACAACAACACCGGTAGTCAGCTGTCCTCTGTCAGTGGTTCCCAACCCTGGTCCATGAGGAACACCATCCTGAATGTTTTAGCTGTTTTCCTGCTTTGACACACCTAATTTGAATGATTTGATGATTAACAGGATTCAGCAGAACTTGAAGTAATTAAATCACTGAAGCAGGGAAACAGCTAAAACATGCAGGGTGGTGTTCCTCAGGGACCAGGGTTGGGAACTACTGCTCTAAGTGATCACTGCATTATTAATTTGAAATAAAAAACAAAACAAAAATTTTTAAAAAATAGAAAATTAGTAGGGGGCATAAAGACTATTGGAAATTTAATTCACAACGGCTACAAATTTCAGTTTTGTCAATCCATTAAAGAACTAGATATAAACAATGATAATAAAATTGAGCCACCAATACTTATCGGTAAACAGGAATATTTGTTGTAAAGAAAAGATTCAATTAAATTTAGACATGCTTTAAAAAGGAAGATGAGAGTAGAATAAACAATGATGGTCAAAGATCTTATGTCACTTCACATTAAATTAAATAGGAGTGAATAAGAAATTAGAATATTAACTAACTGCAGTTCAAATTGGATGATCTGTACATAAATAAGGCCAAAGGTGCCTGCAAAAAGTACAGGGCCAAGAGGCGCTGGTGGATTAAAGGAGGAGAAAATAACAAAAAATAACTTCTTATGTTACTTGGAAAACATAGACAAGAATACAGTATGATTAAATTAAAAGTCTCATTTTTGATGGAGTTAAACGTTCGGAGCTTAAACACATAACAGAAGTAGTACCGTATTTCAGCCTTTTGCTAAAATCAAAAAAAGTTCATTTTATTTCTCATTAATGTACACTCAGCACCCCATCTTGACATAAAAAAGTGTAGAAATATTTGCAAATGTATTAAAAAAAGAAAAATGGAAATATCACATGGTCATAAGTATTCAGACCCTTTGCTCAGTATTGAGTAGAAATATCTATTTGAGCTGTACAGCCATGAGTCTTCTTGGGAATGATGCAACATGTTTATCACACCTGGATTTGGAGATCCTCTGCCATGCTTCCTTGCAGATCCTCTCCAGTTCCGTTGGGTTGGATGGTGAACGTTGGTGGACAGACATTTTCAGGTCTCTCCAGAGATGCTCAATTGGGTTTAGGTCAGGGCCCTGGCTGGGCCAGTCAAGAATGGTCACAGAGTTGTTCTGAAGCCACTCCTTTGTAATTTTAGCTGTGTGCTTAGGGTCATCGTCTTGTTTGAAGGTGAACCTTCAGCCCAGTCTGAGGTCCAGAGCACTCTGGAAAAGATTTTCTTCCAGGATATCTCTGTACTTGGCTGCATTCATCTTTCCTTTAATTGCAACCAGTCTTCCTGTCCCTGCAGTTGAAAAATATCCCCATAGCATGACGCTGCCACCACCATGTTTCACTGGTAGCATTGTATTGGGCAGGTGATGAGCAGTGCCTGGTTTTCTTCTTCACACATACTGCTTAGAATTAACGTCAAAAAGTTCAGTCTTCGTCTCATCAGACCAGAGAATCTTATTTCTCATTGTCTGGGAGTCCTTCGTGTGTTTTTTGGCAAACTCTACGCAGGCTTTCATATGTCTTGCACTGAGGAGGCCACTCTGCCATAAAGCCCTGACTGGTGGAAGGCTGCAGTGATAGTTGACTGTGGAACTTTCTCCCTACTGCATCTCTGGAGCTCAGCCACAGTGATCTTTGGGTTCTTCTGTACCTCTCCCACCAAGGTTCTTCTCCTACGATTGCTCAGTTTGGCTGGACGGCCAGGTCTAGGAAGAGTTCTGGTCGCCCCAAACTTCTTCCATTTAAGGATTATGGAGGCCACTGTGTTCTAGGAACCTTGACTGCTGCAGAAATTATTTTATAACCTTGGCCAGATCTGTGCCTTGCCACAATTCTGTCTCTGAGCTACTTGGGCAGTTCCTTTGACCTCATGATTCTCATCTGCTCTGACATGCACTGTGAGCTGTGAGCTCTTATAGACAGGTGTGTACCCTTCCTAATCAAGTCCAAGTCCAATCAGTTTAATTAAACACAGGTGGACCAGTGGGAAACATCTCAAGGAGGATCAGAAAACAACGGACAGCATGCAAATTAAATATGAGTGTCACAGAAAAGGGTCTGAATACTTATGACCATGTGATATTTCCGTTTTTCTTTTTTAATAAATTTGCAAACATTTCTACACTTCTGTTTTTTTAATGTCAAGATGGGGGGCTGAGTGTACATTAATGAGAAATAAAATTAACTTTTTGATTTTCGCAAAAGGCTGCAATGAAACAAAGAATGAAAATTTTAAAGTGCTCTGAATACTTTCCGTACCCACTGTAAGAAAACCTATTGAAAATCTTAGAAACAATTTGACAGCGCATTAAAAAAAAAGTTGGCTCTATTGGGCCAGACGCATTAACAGCTAACTATAAACATTTCTGGGAGGATTTAAAACTTCCGTTGTTCCAGGCTATACAAGAATGTCTTATCAGGAAGGAAATTATTGAACAAGGTACGTATAATACAACTAATTCCAAAACCTGGGTATTTAATATTTTTAAATAATTTAGGACCTGGTTTGGTTTAGATTTGGTTAATCTAAACTAATCAGTACCAGACGATCTGATTTTCTAAAAGGAAGATCCATCCATAACAACATCCACCCTGTTCAAGACTTTATTGACTACAGTCATTTAATAAAGGATGATGGCTTTATGTTGTTTCTAGATTTAGATTTCCATAAAGCCTTTGATTCTGTGGAACCTGTATTTATTGTTAGCACTTTTAGACATTTTGGATTTGTAAATAGGTTTCTTGATATCAAAGTCAACTTTATTGTCAGATCTGCAATATGTACTGTACAGGACATACACAGGACCGAAATTGCGTTTCTCTCAGTCCCTCGGTGCAACAGTAAACATCTAAACATTGAAACACTGAAACATATAATAATAGACATAAGCATAAAATAGTAAAACTAACACTGTCCTGAGTTTTTTTTTTGCATAGCGGTGCAAGAGCATGAAAATCCACACCAACTCTAAAACTAAAACATTAAACATTTAATGAACATAATACTGTCCTGAGTTTTTGCATACTAGCACAAAAAAAAAGAGTATAAAAAGTATAACTAAAATAAACTAAAGGTTTCTAGCATTGACATTTGCAAAGTGGCAAAGCAGCGTATGAGTCAATGTACACAGTATATGTATGAGGTAGTAGTTGATGTTGTTATAGAGGCAAAAAGTGGCATATGCAGTAAGGCACATTGGGCATCCCTAAATAAGACCGTTCAGAGCACACTGTATATGTACCAGCAGTGGTGTAGATATTAGAGTAGTGTAAATAAATGTAAACAGTAGTAATTACATGTAAGCAGTAGTAATAAAAGTAAACAGTATTAATAAATGTAAACAGAGAATGTAAACAGTATTATGATTATAGGCAGTGATGTAATACAGACATTAGTGCAAGTATGAGAAGTAGTGCAAACTGTATGAGCACATGACCGAGAGTTTAGTGAAAACCCGTTTGATGACACAGAGTCTAGTGTTAAAAACTTTGTGTTGAGTGATAATGTGTGAGAAAGTTTTAGTGTTAAGGCAGTTCAAATGGGAGGGGGGGCAGAGCAGGCAGAGTGTTTAGCATTCTGACTGCCTGATGAACAGAGCTGTCTCTCAGTCTGCTGGTTCGAGCCTGGAGACTCCTCAGTCTCCTCCCTGATGGCAGCAGTCTGAAGCAGCTGTGTAGTGGGTGTGTGGGATCACCTGCCATGCGGTGGGCTTTCCGAGTGAGGCGTTTGCTGTGTAAGTCCTGCAGTGAGGGCAAGGAGGTGCCCACGATCTTCTCAGCTGCTCTCACAATGCGCTGGAGGCTCTTGCGGCAGGATGCAGTACATGCACCAAACCACACAGTGATGCAGCTGGTCAGGACACTTTCTATGGCACCTCTGTAGAAGGTGCTCATGATGGGGGTTGAAGCTCCAGCCCTTTTCAGCTTGCGGAGAAAGTAGAGACGCTGGTGAGCCTTCTTTGCCAGTGCTGCAGTGTTCCTGCTCCAGGACAGGTCCTTTGAGACGTGCACTCCCAGGAACTTGGTGCTGTCTACTCTCTCCACTGCGGTGCTGTTGATGGTCAGAGGGGCATGTTGGGCATCCTTCTTCCTGAAGTCCACAACAATCTCCTTTGTCTTCTCCACGTTGAGAGTGAGATTGTTGTGTCCGCACCACAAGGCCAGGCGGCTCACCTCGTTCCTGTAGTCCGTCTCATCGTTGTTGCTGATGAGACCCACCACTGTTGTGTCGTCCGCAAACTTGATGAAGTGGTTGGAGCTGTACGATGGTGTGCAGTCGTGTGTTAGCAGGGTGAATAGAAGGGGGCTCAGCACACATCCTTGTGGGGCCCCTGTGTTCAATGTGATGGTGCTAGATGTGTTACTCCCGACCCGCACTGTCTGTGGTCTCCCGGTCAGGAAGTCTAGCAGCCAGTTACACATTGAGGTGTTCAGCCCCAGACTGTCCAGTTTAAGGATGAGCTGTTGGGGGATGATGGTGTTAAATGCCGAGCTGAAGTCGATGAACAACATTCTAACATAGGAGTCCTTCGTGTCCAGATGTGTGAGAGCTGTGTGAAGGGCAGAGGAGATGGCATCGTCGGTTGAGCGATTAGGTCG